>JANQBM010000004.1:22038134-22056081 GCA_025594535.1 Erythroxylum domingense
AACTCACCCAAAATTGCAAAATATTTTTCAGGACCGAGAGATTAGACTCCTAGCTCCAGAGGGACTTCTCTGAGACTGTGTAGATTAGATTGGCGAGAGAGGTCCTGGCACACAGGTCGGTCAGTTGGGATTTCTGGATTTTGGGATGACCTAGATAGTTGATGTATTTCTTCCTCTTTCATAGTATCTGTATTAAGGTTTTTGTATGTACAGATTTTACAGTTTGATGTTGTATAAACTGTTGATTTTGAACAATGAAAAGAGGAAGAATTTGGTTTTAAAAATCTTGTGATTTACAATTACTGCTTTATTATTTAAATGCATATGATGCCATTTGGAGTATTGTAGAGTTGCATGTAGCGCTTCCTTATTATAGGACACGTATCGGAATGATCTATGGGCGTCCCGGAGCGTACCCTACGGTAATGGGGTGTTACAGTAGAAAACAAAGCCAACTACGACATGCTAGCATAGAGAGGATGCGAAATCGATGAACACTTTCCTTGAACAGTTAAGAGTATAAAACTCAGTACCTATATCCTATGTATGTGTAATAGATGCATACAGAATCATTAAGAAAGTCAAGTACCTGTAAGGAAGTGGTACCTAACAAAGCTTTTACCACTCCAAACCCTAACAAATCCTCAGTCAGAGGAAGCAATCGATTCGAATCTCCACGAGAGCTCAACTCTAGAGTTATGGTCACTCACTTCAACTCCAATTCCTCCACTTTCACTACTTCAATTGCAATTAAGGAAGAAGCCAATCTACTAACAACCAAAAGGAGTAAACCAGCCCGAAAAAAAGAGAGAGACAGAGGGAGAGGGGAGTGTATAACCAAGAAAGAATCAATCAAAGAAATGAGAAGGAATAGTAGTCTACTGAAAACCGAGCGTGTTTGGAGAGGAATAAAAAATTGGGAGAAAGTGAGGGAAAATCTAAGGAGGAAAAGAAAACGATCTGATAAAGGAGCTGATGTGCAAAGGAGAGAGAGAGTGTGAGCAAATATATTTTAACAATGAGTCGTAAAGAGAGAGAGTATGTCTTAAATATTTATAACCACTAAATAAGTTTCTATGGCAAGTGTAGGATAAGTAGTCACAAAGTATCGAGAAATTAAACAATATTATTTTAATTATTTAATATAAATTTAACATAAATGAGTACAATAATTAAAATTTAAAAATTTTAGACTCTTTTTTACTATTTTTTAGACAAATTTTATTATCTTAAATAAATGTCTAAAAACTCCACCAATTTTTAGATTATTTAGGAAAATTTTTAGATGTGTCTAGACATAAGTGTGTAAAACCTCCTTATTTTGGTGTAGTGCATGGCCGTGACATTTTTCAAATGCATGACCGTGAAAATTTTTTATTTTATTTTTTTGTTTATTTATTTGTTTTTACTCCCGCCAAGAAATTTAATTCTTTCTATCTTGATGTTAATTTTTTATTTTTTATTTTAAAAAGTGTCCTAATTTTGATGCCTTATAGCCACAAAATAAGAACCGAGACCCGGGGCCAACACTGCCTAAGTTTCTTAATTTATGTAATTTTCTCTTCTAATTGTGATGACCATATATTCTGCCTAAGTTTCTTACTTGATGTAATTTTCTCTTCTAATCGTTAACTATTTGGAATAGGGATGTTATAATTCAACACAATATCATTTAACTAAGAGTTGCCTACCAAATGATCAAATAAGTCTACCTTTTTAATTGGAGAAAGAATCAATCAACCAATCAATTGATGGAAGCACCAAATTTTTTTCAAAAGTAAACTTTGTTAACATTTTCTTTATTTTTAATAACAACATTTAGGAGGGATATAATTAATGCAATATGAGTGACCATTTGAAGGGAGATTTAACATTTTAAGGGATTATTCTTAACTTTTACGTATTTCAAGGTATGCCTAGCTGAATATTTTCCTTTAAAAAAAGATTTAAGACACCTTTGTATGAAATTTAATAGTATATACCAATTAAGGTTTTTTAGGATAATTATCTTATTATTTATATGCATTAATTGTGTTATTAGATGTTAATTAACTATTTGTACCATTGAATTTTTTATTTTGGTAGTTTGGTAGAGGACCTAATTCAAGAAATTGAAATTTTAGTTTTTTCTTAAAATTGTTAAATTATAAGGATGAGTTTTATGAAATTTTGTTTATTGCATGATTGTGGACATATATCAATAAATAGGCATATGTCATATGATGAAGAATACTTATAAATGCTCAAAATTATTATGATTACACCTTTCGTACTTGGGTATCTCACATACATACTTCATGTGTTAAATAGATGAATCTTGTTATTATGATTTTGAGGCATTAAAAGGGTTATGTTTACATAAGTGTTTTTAATGTAGTGATGAGTATGGTCGATAGAGGCCTATTAGTTAGTGCTAAAATAGGAAAATTAAAATTTTGTTGTATGAGGTGAATTATTTAGGGTAAAATTGGGGCATGTACAGGTAAGGTGAATTAGCTAGCACTAGAACAAGATAGGTAAGATTCTATTATCCAAGGCAAATTAGTCTATGCCAAAATAGGATTAGTACCATTTTAATGGTTAAGGAGAAATAGTCAACACCTATCTTAGGTAAGTACATAACTTTATATATTAGTTTGACATCAATAAATTGCATTTAATATTGTTACTTTAAAATGGTACATTATTTTATTATTTCCTAGTTTGGGGTTTAAATATGAATGATTAATCTATTTTGGTACGAGGAAAATGATTTGATGAGAACCTTGATTATTTTTATGAAGTTATATTAATAGGAAAATGAACTTGGCTTAGTAGTATGCATATGAATCTGAGTTCCATTAGTAAGTCATGATATATAACAAGCCTAATAGCAGAACTTAGGCTGAAGTCATGATAGATTATGTGGTATCAGAATTTCATGTTTAATCTTACCTTAGCCAGGGGTCTATCAGGAAATAGTCTCTGTATCTCCATTGGAGATGCGGGCATGACTGCATACATCTTACCCTTCCCATACCCTGCTTAGGCGGAAATTTGGGTATGTTTGGTTTTTGGTTTTGGTTAGAATTTCGTGTTTAATATTAGCAGTAGGATCCTAGGAAATAGTAAGATAATTTAGGATAGAGAGAATTTGTTTACTTTTTATCAATTAAATATGTTTTGTTGGAACTTTATATAGCAAAATTTTTTTCAAATGTTGAATATATCTAGGTGTATGAAGGAGGTTATATAGTGAAAAGCAAGAGAGTGGAGCAGAAGGAATGATCAACAACTACTAACTAGTATTTAAGATTCTATAGGCCATTTTAGGAGCACAAAGAGGACAGTCATAGGGATGTCATGGTGACTACCTGAATTTATAAGATTTGTGCGTCCTTATAGTGAGATTACTACAGGCTCATCGGAAGCAGATATCTTAAGGAGGTTGAGAAGACCATCAAGGCTTAATAAAGTAGGAAGGATAACAAAGTGCTATTTGTTATCTATCAACTCAAGGGGAAACAAATGACTAGTAAGAGATAGAGGAGTAGCTTAGTTTGACTTTAGTGACTTAAGAAAATTTTAAAGATGCTTCTTTAAGAAGTACTTTCCAACTAGTGATAACTAGTGATAAGTAGGAAATATAAAGTAGAGAAGTAGAGGATAAATACATCAAATTATGATACTATGCTAAAGTTTTTAGACCCAACCTAAGATCAACCGCGTTATTATCTTATTTCTCTAGATAGAACCACATTTGACCCCGTATTTTGATGATTGTACATTGTATTTGATTATTGTAATAAGAGCTTTATATAGGGTTATAGAAAACTAGTTAGGTTAGCTACATGCCTTTAGAAAGTTATGTGCAAAGAATGTAGCTTACTAGTTGGTGCAGATGTGAATAAGTAAATGTTACTTATAACATACATTGTAGTTAGTCAAGATGTATATATACATAACGTTGGTTTCTACAATTAGTTCATGAGAATTTTTAGAGCTGATGGATGGACATAGTTACACAATCATTAATGGCTAATAGAAGGTAAAAAGTAAGGTACGAAAACTTAGATTTTATATAGAAATATGTTTATAAATGATTGAAATTATGTAACATATATTTTAAATAGAACAGATGAATACAAAAACAACATTAACAATAACATCTTAGTAGAAGTCTAGCTGAGATGCAAGGTTAGAGAAGTTAAGATGTACACAGCCTTATCCCTAACTAATAAAGAGATTGTTTCCGATAGACCCATAGAAAAAAAATCAAGGCTAAAATAAATAGATAAAAATATAAAAAATAAAAATAAAAATAAAAATAAATAAAATATTAATACATATTAAAATAATCAAAGTAAAAATAAAAATATATGTAAAAGATAATAATGACAATAAAATATAAATAAATACTAACAAATAAAAGATAAAAAAGTATGTGATAAATAATACAATAAAGATAGAGCAAGATAAAGAATAAAAATAAAAGATAAAATAGAAATACAAATAAAGAATAAAAAATAATTATTTAAAATAATAAAAGTAAAAATAAAAATAAAATAGACATAAAGGATAACACAAAAACAAAATTAAATAAATAAATAAGTACAAATAAAAATATATAATAAGGAATAAAATAAATATTACAATAGATATAGAACAAGTTAAATAATAAAAATAAAAGATAAAATAAGTACATAACTATACAAATAAGAAAGAAGACAAATAAATAAAAAATAAAGAAGTCATTATAACAAAATATTTAAGCTAGGTAAGGAAATGTTTAGGCTAAATAACTCAAAGAGCAGTATTACACATTAAATATTTAGACTAAATACGAGACATAAGATTTGAAGGAAAAGGTTTAAGAGACTTATGAGAAAGAGAAGAGCCTCTTTAAATGGGATGAAAAGGACCTCTCTATATGAGATCCTTTACTTGTATCTTAGAAAATAAATTTTCTATTAAGGACCACGTCCTCATTAAGTTCCAACAAAGTCATATCATTCCTGATCACCTTCCCCTAGTTCTTTTTAGGACTTCCTCTTTTTCTCTTAGAGTCCTTAAGTATAATTTTGTTACATCTTCTCACTAGGCATCAAAATGTCTCCTTATAACATGTCTGAACTACCTAAGCCTTGTCTCTCTTAATTTTTCATCAATATTAGCCACCTTTAGTTTGTCTCTTATCAATATATTCTTGACTTATCTCTTCTAATAAAGTTGCACTTCCAATAGGACATTCTCATTTCTTCCACCATTAACTTATAACTATGCACCGGTTTGATAGGCCAACACTATACCATATAGAGCATGGCTGCTCTAATCGCTAAACAATATAATTGAACTTTGATCTTAAGTGGTATCTTCTTGCCACATAAAACTCCTGATGCACTCCTCCATTTAAGTCACCCTGATCTAAGATGGTGGATTTTGTCTTTATCGATTTCTCTATTATTTTGGATATAGATACTAGATAATTAAAACACTCTTTCTATGATATAACTTCTGAACCAATCTTTACCTCTACACTAGAAGCCACCCTATGGCCCAAAAAGTTACACTTTAAGTACTCAATCTTAGTCTTTCACAATTTAAAGCCCTTCAACTCTAGTATATCCCTCCAAAATTTTAGCTTAACATTGATACCTTCTTTTGTCTTATCCATTAACGCAATGTCATTTGCAAATAACATACACCAAGTCACACCCCTTGGATATTCTTGATAAGCTCATCCATCACTACAACAAATAGGAAAAGGCTCAAGGAGGAGCCTTAGTGTAGCATGACATCGATAGAGAAATGCTTTATATCTCCTTTAGTCGTCCTTACTTTAGTCTTTATACTTTTATACATATCCCTAATAACCTTTATATAGGTCATAGGAACTACCTTAACTTCCAAACACTCCACATGATTTCCTTAAGTACCCTGTTAAAAGCCTTCTCTAAGTTAATAAAAACCATGTGTAGGTTCCGTTGTCTTTCGTGTAATATTCCATTAATATTCTAAGGAGATGAATAGCTTCTATCATGGACCTTTTCCTTTCTCACTCTCTTCTCAATCACCTTCTCCCATTACTTTATTGTATGACTAAGTAATTTAATTACCCTATGGTTATTAAAGCTTTGGATATCCCCTTGTTCTTATATAGAGGAATTAGCATACTAAGTCTCCACTCATCCTACATTTTAGTGAACTTAAGGATCATATTAAAAAGCTTGGCTAGCTAAATAAGACCCTCTTCAGTTAGACTCTTCCACACTTCTATGGGTATCTCATTAGGCCTTGATAACCTTCTGCTCTTCATCTCCCTCAAAGCTCTTTTAATTTCTTTCCTTATGATTTGCTGGTAACAAGTAAAGTTACGATACTTCTCAAACGTACTAAGATCACCTAAATAAATTTTGTCCTCTAGGCCTTCATTAAAAAGACTACAAAAGTATCATTGCCATCTTCTCTTGATGTCATTTTCATCCATGAGCACCTGCCCTCATCTTTTACACAACAAACTCGATATAAGTCTCTCGCTAACTTAAATATATCATTTTCTCTTTCATTAGTTTCCAATCATTGGTATAATTTCTAGTAAGCTTTTGTTTTGGCTTCTAAGACTATATTCTTCAACTTTCTCTTTATCAATCTGTAACTTTATCTATTAACTATCATCTTTACCTCTATAGTTCTATCCAATAGAACTTTATAGGTAACCTTTTTTATCTTAATCATTTCTTATACATCTTCATTCTACCACCAAGACTACATCTTTTTACTTTTAGGACCATTAGAAACACACAAGACTTATTTAGCTACATCCTTAAAAGAGTTGTTACTCTCTCCTACATCTAGTTAGCATCTCCTTCCAATTTCTATTCTTCTCTATGTATTACTCTATTCCTAAGTTGTTCATCTGACTCTGATACACCTCTAAATGAATGTGAACTTATATTTTTTCATTTTTAAAAAAGATTAATTCATGTTGACAATAAGGTGCCTTTTGAATGTTAGATTTTGAAAGATATGGAGTGGTTAAAGGAGCTTATGATGATGTGAAAAGTGTACCAATACAATCTTATTATGAAGCACTTTTCAATTGATTAAATTGTAATATAAACAGGTAATATTGGCTACATCTAGACCAAAAAGTCGAACTCAATGATAGCAACATAACCAAGTTTAGAAATTATAAAAAGTGTGAGAGAAACCACAAGAACATCAATAGTAAAAGAAATAAATTAAAATTTTCCTTTTATATACAGTAAAATGGGCAATAAGTCAAAGTTCTCCTATAACAAAGGCAACAACTCCAATTTCTCTTACAACAAGGATAGAAACTGCATTCAAAATTAAGTTCCCTTACTATAAAGACAACAATAATTAGAGAATTAACCATAAGAGCAAAACGTTTTGCTCTTACAAAATAAATAAATAATAGAAACAATTAATTAGTTTATAAAATATTAAGCTATAAATTTAGTACTAACATTTTATAATAATATAATGATAAAGATAAGAATTAAATGGGATTTCATTGTTTCAAAGTAGGTTTCTGTTGAACTCAGTACTGAGTCGAGAATTTGAGTTTGATTCTGGCTTGTTGAAAGTTGGTGACTCTGCTCTAACTTGTGTGGAAATTTGAGTAACGTACAAGGAGTGGCATTAACACTAAAAGCTGATGTTGATGAGGTTCTCATTTTAGGTGGTGGTGTTGCACAAACTGGAATCATTGACCTAATTTGGACTGCTAGGGCAATTCTATAAGGCTTAAATCTTCCAGTATTCATTGGCATAGTTGTGTACATACTAGATGAAGGTCCCTTGCTAGACATTGATGCCACTAAAACTGGAGTTTTGGAACCAAAATGTGTTTTCGTTATGTATGCATAATCATTCTTAGTAGTGTTATCAAACGAGGGAGCTCCAAATTTGCTAGTATTGAACATAGAACATGGCCTGTGCACATTACTTGAATTTGATGAATTGCTTGAACCCTCTTTATCAATGGTTTTAAGTCAAGAAGACTTCACTTCTTCTATTGATTTTGATGAAAGTCAAATAATAATAATAATATAAGTGTGTGTAAACTATTTTGATGAGTTTGTTAAATGTGCAGATAGATGTAAGCGGAAAAAATCATAGAGTCATCAAAAGATGAAAAGTCATTAGACGATGCGGAGTTATTTGATGATGCAAAGTCATTAGACGATGTGAAGTTATCAAACGAAGTGGAGTCATTAGACGATGCGGAGTCATCAGATGATGCAAAGTCATCAGAAGATGCAAAGTCATTAGACGATGTAGAGTCATTAGATGATGCAAAGTCATCAGAAGATGAAAAGTCATTAGACAATGCGGAGTCATTAGACGATGCAAAGTCATCAAAAGATGCAAAGTCATTAGACGATGCGAAGTCATTAGACGATGAGAAGACATCAGACGAAGTAATGACATAAGACGAATTATACAAAACAAATCAAGACGTATTATTAAAGAACAACTTACAACGTCAGTTAATTAGTTAGTTATAGTTAGTTATAAGACTCAACTAACAACTAATCTCTGAAGATTCTACAAGAATTTATCAAGAAGACCGTTGAAGATTTAGACTATACATATCACGTATAATCATAGAGAAAAGTACGGTGAACAAATAAGACAATCTTACAAATCTAAACCTTCAATTCTCGATTCTTTACTGTAAACATAGCTTGAGTGAAAAGAAGAAAGAAGAGAGATCAAGTCGATCTGTAATTTGAGTTTAGAAAACTCAAAATCTTTCAGTGGGAAGGAAAGGCTACTGTCTGAAAAGGCTAATATAGCAGATAAACAATACTTTGTGAAAGAGAACTGAAGAGGTTCTGGAAGTGCAAAATAATACTTGTAAAAGTTGAAAGAGATAGTGAAATCTCAAATATACTCTAAGGATTAGATGTAACCCTAAAGTTAAGGGTGAACTGTAAATTGCGGTGTCATATTCTCTAACCTTTATCTTTTTAATTTCGCATTATTAGTAGAATAGATACTATTTTCATTGTTGCATTACTCAAATGTTTTAAGTACGTTGTTTTATAATTTTTTTGAATCTTCCAAGAAAATCAAGAAGCTTTTTAAAGATATCAATTATAAATGATTTATCACAATTCAACCCTCCCTTCTTGTGTATTCTTACATATTACGTGATTTCTGTAATAAAAAGTGATTTACTTCAGTTGGTATCAGAGCAAAGTTTCCAAGAAACACTGTTACAAGGTGAGGAAAAAGATCTATGACGGAATCATATGTTTTTATAGCTGAAGGTGCCTCAGTCAAAAGACCTCCTGCATTTAATGGTGAAGATTATCATTATTGGAAGGACAAAATGCGGCTCTTCATAGAATCCACACACATTGATCTTTAGGATATCATTGAAAATGGTCCATATATTCTAACAGACTATGAAGGGAAAAATATTTCTCGTGATGAATGGTCAGTCGATCAGAAAGCTCAAGTTCAATTAAATTCAAAGGCCATGTTCTTTTTAAGTTGTGTTTTAAGCAGAAGTGAATATGATAAGGTTCATGGATGCGAGTTTGCAAAGGAAACGTGGGACACATTAGCCATTGTACATGAAGGCACAAACCAAGTGAAAGAATCCAATATTAGTATTCTTGTTCGTCAGTATGAGCTGTTTAAAATGAAAGATGATGATCCTATTGATCAAATATTTAGGTGATTTCAAACAATTATTAATGGACTTAAAGCTCTGAGGAGAATCTACGATAGTCAAGATCATGTCATAAAGATCCTCAAAAGTCTTCCAAAAAGATGTAGACCCAAAGTAACAGCAATACAAGAGGCTAAGGATTTTAGCAACCTGAAGTTGGATGAATTGCTTGGATCACTGAAAATTCATGAAGTAGAACTTGATGCAGAATATAAACCTAGAAGGGATAAATCTATTTCATTAAAGGTTGGTCAGAAGAATCAGAAAATATAGAAAAATAGAAGCTCGTCTTCAAAAGCATTAAAGGTTGAAGAAATCAAAAATGACGATGCTAGTGAATCTGATCAAGATTTAAGTGAAGATGAAAATGAACTATCTTTCATTTCAAGAAAGATTAGAAGAATGTGGAAAAAGAAAACTAAAGGAAATAAAGATTCTTCTTTAAAAAGGATTAGTAAAGACGACTTGAAGAATGACAAAAGCTCTATTGTATGCTATGAGTGTAACAAACTGGGACACAGACGCAAAGACCACATAGACGCAAAGTCGAAATACAGACGCAGATGCAAAGATCAAGAATAGTTATTTAGCTAGAGTTAGTTATAGAACTCAACTAAATTAAGGTTATAAAGAATTAAGAAGCGGTTATCAAAGATCAAGAAGCGGTTATCAAAGATCAAGGCTATAAATACTAGTCCTAGTCGAAGATGTTATAATGTTAGAGAAAATTCTTACAAATCTTACGATTTAGAAATCAATGATCTTTAAGTGTTCAGCACTTACTTAGAAAAGAGAAATACTATAGTGCGATACAAAGAGAGCTAACCCTACTGTAACAAAAGATCACAATCTTTTTCTAGTGAGAGAAATAAAAAACTGATAGCCTGGAGAGGCTAAGATAGCTGAAAGAATACTTTGTAAGAGACCTGAAGAGGCTCTTGAAGGGAAGAAAGAATACTTGTAATCGTTTGGAGTATAATGAAACACTCAGACGAACTCTGAGGACTGGATATAGCCCACGGTTTAGGGTGAATTAGTATAAAAATCGCAGCGTCTATTCTCTATCCTTTACTTCAGTTTATTTTATTGTTAATCAATTATATAGAAGTTATTTACGATTTAACTACGTAATAATTTTCTTATAAATTTTGTGATATCTTTTGAATAAGAAAGAGAAGTTCTTAGTAAGATCTTATATTCACAAAAAGGATACACCATTCAACCCCCTTCTTGTGTATCAAGTTTCTTGTACGTAAATTCTATACTAACTTGTGATTTACTTCACCTAAACCCTCCAATAAGTCTATCATAAGAACTAGATGGGTATTCAAGAATAAACTAGACGAATCAGGAAAGGTATCTTGTAACAAAGCTAGATTAGTATCCCAAGACTATGCTGATCTATGCTATTTACTAGGTATCTTGTTGATCTATGTTGTTTCTAAGAACTTTCTTCTGTTTTTGGTATATGCCTGGCCTTTTGGAGTGTGTTCCTTCATGGTAACTGAACCTTGGATGCAACACGTAGTGAGGGGTTTCTTGGTAGTAATGGGTTGAGTTTTGAGGTTGATTGGTGCATAGCTGGTAGAGGTGGCTGGTTGTGGTACATGTTGTTTACTAAGGTTGGAGTAGTCTGATGATGGTGCTTGGTCTGATGTTCCTGTTCATAAGGATGGAAACACTGTTTGTGATGGTAATACTATTCATGGATGGATGTCAACACTGTTCATGACGGCTTTACTGTTCCTGGACGGATGTTACCACTATTCATGACAGAATCATTACTGGATGTCCTGTTCCTTCCCTGTACCACTTGCTCTCGATGGCATCTCACTGGATTGTTGAAGTACAGATTGTGCCGACACCATGGAGTACCTTACTACCAACTTGTTCTTGCCGGAATCCCTATTCATGTAGAAAAACACTGTTCCCCGTCGAAAACACTATTCACCGGCAGGACTATAGTTCACTTTCAATGCAGATTTTCCAGAAGGGTGAGATGCCTAGCCTCACTTTGGTCGCTTCTCAACAGTTGCAGTTTTTTGTTATGTAGGACACTGTTGTACACATTAGCCTCTTTTGTAATGTATTAGTGCTCCCTGGTTTTTATTTCTATGTCTTTGGGTTGTGGTCTTTGGATGTATGTGGGCTGTGGGTATAACTACACCATTTATGGGATCCATTAGCTGAGTGAGGATTGTATATCATGGCTCCGCCACGAAAAACTGTACTTTCTTTTGACTTTTGTACTACTGCTTGTAATTAATAGGAAGTGTTGACTATATTTTGTGGGTCGGGGTATGCCCCAAAGGACCATGTAAATTCCCAATTTTGGTATGATACATTTACATTTTACCGAAAAAAATAAGGAATAGACTACAATGAAACATATGCTCTTGTAGCTAGATTAGAAGCTATTAGGATCTTACTTGCATATGCTATTTTTCATGATATAAAGTTGTTTCAAATGGGTATGAAAAGTGCCTTTTTGAATGGTTTTATAGATGAAGAAGTTTATGTAAAACAATCTCTTGGTTTTGAAGATATTGATAAACCAGATTATGTGTATAAACTTCATAAAGCTTTGTATAGATTGAAACAAGCACCTCGTGCTTGGTATGATCGTCGTAGTTCTTTTTTGATTAAGAATGATTTCATTAAAGGATAAGTTGATAAAACTTTATTTCGGAAATGTATTACAAATGATTTTATTGTTGTGCAAATATATGTTGATGATATCATTTTTGGTGCAACTTCTAAGAAGTTATGTTCAAGTTTTGAGACTCTCATGAAAAGTGAATTTGAAATGAGTATGATAGGTGAGTCAAAGTTCTTTCTTGGCTTTCATATTAGACAGAATGAAAAAAAGATTTTTATTCATCAACAAAAGTATATCAAAGAACTGTTAGTCAAATATAAAATGCAAAATGTTAAACCAATGTCTACCCATATGCATCCCTTAATCGTTTTATCAAAAGATGAAGTTGGTAAGAAGATTGATCAAACTCTGTTTAGAGGAATTATTGGTTCTTTACTTTACCTAACTGCAAGCAGACCTGATATTATGTTTAGTGTTTGTTTGTGTGCAAGATTTCAAGCAGATCCTATAGAATCTCATTATATTGTTGTTAAAAGAATATTGAGATGCTTAGCAGGTTCTACTAATCTTTGCTTAATGTATGAGAAAGGTAAATATTTTACGCTAATTGATTTCTGTGATGCTGATTATGCTAGAGATAAGATTAATAGAAAGAGTACAAATGGAGGTTGTCACTTTCTTGGTCATAATCTAATTTTTTTGTCAACCAAGAGACAAAGTTCAATTGCTTTATCTACTGCAGAAGCTAAATACGTGTCAGCTGGAAGCTGTTGTTCACAAATATTATGGATAAAGTATTAATTAAAAAATTATTCTATCCAAGAAGATCAAATTCCAAGCTTTTGTAACAACACAAGTGCTATCAATCTCTTAAAGAATTCAATATAACACTCAAGGGCAAAGCATATTGAAGTTAGACATCATTTTATAAGAGATTATGTACAGAGAGGAACTATCAATCTACAATTTGTTGAGACTAATCAACAATGGGCAGATATCTTCACAAAACCCTTAAGTGAAGATATATTCAAGGAGATAAGACGAAGTTTGAACATGGTTATATTAAATGATCATCCATCTGACACTTTATAACCCAGACGATACGTCGCACTGAAGCAGAAACGTCGTAAAGACTATTAACAGTAATTTTTACTCGATAGTATAAACCAGTCACAGACGTTACTAATGGCAACCTTGTGTAGGAGTGTTTATAAAAAGATATCTCTCAAAAACTTAACACTCTACTTTCTAGAACTTTTTTTTAAAACTGATTTACTTCAAAAGTGCTCTCAACAAAGGCAATTCAAAATCTTCTGTTCATTACATCAAAACTTTTTCGTTCTTATCTTTCTCAATCATTTCTATATACTAACCTCGCTTCTTTAAGCGAAATTCATCTCTGTGTTGAGTGTTTATACATTGCAGATTATAAGAATGTCGAAATCTCTTTCATATAGGAGACTTGTTGATTTCACTGCTATCAAGGAAGATCGAATGGATATCGAACCTGAGATTAAAGCAGCTGGATGGGAAAATTTTTTCAAAATATGAGAACTGATGTATCCAAATGAAATTTATGAGTTCTGGAAAAATCCAAAAGTGGTAGATAACACCTTGTTATTTATAGTAGACAGAATATCAGTGATTGTATCACAAGATTCTGTTGCAAGGATTATTGACTGTCCAAATGAAGGAGTAAACCTGTTCAACAATACAAAGTGGATTGCTCAAAGTCATTGAAAAGAAGATAACATCAATCGACAACTCTATGGATCAAGTTATCCAGGAGTCGAGAAGTCTTTAGATCCAATTCCGAAGGCTAGGGTTCTTCATTCAATTCTTCTTCACTATATTTTACTAAGAATGGGATCGAAGGATTTTGTGACGACGAGTGATGAACAATGCCTATTTTATCTACTCTCACACAAACCTATTAATCTTCCATTTTTGATTCTATCTTACATGATAAGGACTCAAGAGGAGTATCATTTGAAGAGTGGTTCGTTACCTTATAGTATACTGTTGACGAGATTATTCAAAGAATCTGGAATCTTATTTGATTGAGGAAATAGAGTAAAGTTGAATATTAAGAGTGTTATTAATACCTCTACTATTCGTAAAATGGGGATTAAGACTGAAGTTGAATTGGATAAAAACGTCATATCAAAAGCACAGTTTAAGGGGGAGCTTTCAACCAGAAGAAGCAGAAAAGAAGATGTTCCATTTGGTATGCAAGCAAAGCCTCAATCAACCAGAAGAATCTCAACTGAGCTGACAAAAGTTGAACAATCGTCTTATAAGTCAACTCAAGCTAAGACGATTCCTCAAAGGAAGGAAAGTCTAAAAGTTTAACAATCAAATCATAAAGTTCCTTTAAAGAGGAAGGTCGAAACACTTCAATCAGAAAGACCTAAAATGTTTAGAAGGTCACCAAGATTGTAGAAGAAGCAAAAAATTCTGACTCTTGATCAAGTTTTTGAAAATGTAACTAGACAACAACAGCAGCCTGGTAAAGCAATTGCCTCTATCCCTCAGACTCAATCCGAACAACCGTCTGAGAGACAGAGATAAGAAGGAGATTAGTTTTTTAGAAGAAGTCTCAATAACTATCTTTCAAGTTGACAAAAGATTAAAGGAAGAAGATGATTCAGAAAAGAAAGGTTGAAAAGCAACAACCAATCTATAACCTTCCTCAACCAATGAAGAAAGAAAACTTGAAAATGAAGATTATAGAAGAATCAATACCTGATCAAAACAGCGGTTTGATTACCATTAGAGAATCTCCTAAACAGAAGGTTAAGGTTTAAGTTGAACCGATAATTGTAAACGATCAGACGATACATCTTCTTAGCCCTGAAGATAGAAGATTCTATGGTATTCTACGAGATGAAAAGACAGAGTCATATCCTTTAAAGATGACTAAAAATCCTTACACAATCTATCTAGTGACAAGTAGAACAATGATAAAGATTGTACCGAATGTACAACCTAGACGTCCAACACTGGTAGACAACACAGATAAAGAAAAGAAGAAGAAATTCCCTTAGAAGCAACAAGATGATCTCACGGAAGAAGAAATTCGATTGGCAATAGATAATATAGACAATGTATGTCGTACAGTTTAACCTGTAGGCATCAATATTTCTCTTCACATTTCAAGACCATCAGGAAGCAACTTTGGCACATCAAAAGTAGATGAAAGTTTCAAGGTAGTTGGGAAGATATCGAAAGGAAGATACAAACAGATTACAATTGAAGGTATCAATTTCTATTTAGAAACCTTGGTCCTCTTACTTGTTCACTTTAAACCTATAGGTTTCATACCTTCTATCAAAGATATTCTACACCTTCTAGGAAAATCCATTTTGAAACTACCTTACCGTGATAATCTTGACATTCCTCCACAAACAAAATTTTTTCAATTACCCTCTATCAAAATTATCAAACTAGATGATTCAATCAGAACATCCTCTGTCTCTGAGTATATTCATCCACAAAGTGAAAAGCTACAAGATTCTACCGATGATACAGAGTCCTTGAAGAATTTCATCACATGGACTGAAGTTAGTTAAAAGCAAAAGGAAGAACATGAAGCCTTAGTTAAACAGATTTAAGAAATAGATACTAAGGTTGATGCATTAAGTGACTCAGTGGGTGATCTTCATAAGGAAGTGGCACTTCTATGTGTGACTATAGAAGAACACCTCAAGATGATCCGCACCAATATTAAAAGTTTGTTCTCTGAAATATTGAAGCATTTTAAATAATTTCTTTTTGATTCATAACAAATAGGAGGAGAAATAGTAGGAAGCAAAGGAGGAGAAGGGAGGAAATTTTATTTTGAATTTTTATTGTTATACATTATATATATTGCGTTATTAGTCTAAATAAATAAACTTTGTCTGAAAATTATTCGTCTGAATATCTTTTCATTTTTTTAATATTATGATTATTTGTTATCATCAAAAAGGGGGAGATTGTTAAGTCAAGAAGACTTCACTTCTTCTATTTATTTTGATGAAAGTCAAATTTAATAATAATAGAAGTGTGTGTGAACTGTTTTGATGAGTTTGCTAAGTGTGTAGATAGATGTAAGCAGCACAAATCACAGAATCATCAGAAGATGAAAAGTTATTAGATGATGTAGAGTCATTAGACGATGAAAAGTCATTAGACGATGCGAAGATGATATGGAGTCATTAGACAATGCAAAGTCGTTAGACGATGCGGAGTCATCAGAAGATGCAAAGTCATTGGATGATGCGGAGTCATTAGATGATGCAAAGTCATCAGAAGATTCAAAGTCATTAGACGATCCGGAGTCATTAGACGATGCAAAGTCATCAGAAGATGCAAAGTCATTAGACGATGTGAAGTCATCAGACGATGAGAATACATCAGACGAAGTAATGACATAAGACGAATTATACAAAACAAATCAAGACGTTATCATTAAAAAACAACTTACAACGTTAGTTAGTTAGTTAGTTGGAGTTAGTTACAGGACTCAACTATCAACTGATCTTTGAAGATTCTATAAGAATTTATCAAGAAGAATATTGAAGATTTAAACTATAAATATCACGTATAATCATAGAGAAAAGTACGGTGAACTAATAAGACAATCTTACAACTCTGAACCTTCAGTTCTCGATTCTTTACTGTAAACATAGCTTGAGTGAAAAGAAGAAAGAAGAGAGATCAAGTCAACCTGTAATTTGAGTTTAGAAAACTCAAAATCTTGTAGTAGGAAGGAAAGGCTATAGCCTGAAGAGGCTAAGATAGCAGATAAAGATTACTTTGTGAAAGAGACCTGAAGAGGCTCTGGAAGTGCAAAATAATACTTGTAAAAGTTGAAAGAGATAGTGAAATCTCAGATGTACTCTGAGGACTGGACGTAATCCTAAAGTTAAGGGTGAACCAGTATAAATCACGGTGTTATATTATCTAAACCTTATCTTTTTAATTTCATATTGTTAGTAGAATAGATATTATTTCCGCTATTGCATTACTCAAACGTTTTAAGTATGTTGTTTTATAAATTTTTTAAATCTTCCAATAAAATTAAAAAGCTTTTTAAAGATATCAATTTTAAACGATTTATCATAATTCAACTCCCCCTTCTTGTGTATTCTTACATATTACGTTATTTCTATAATAACAAGTGATTTATTTCAAATAGGTCTCTTGTCCACATATGTTAAAGATCCTACCCTTTTCTCCACGTGCTTTAAATCATGAGGAGCTATATTTAGCTACATTTTGGCTTTTGAATGAGAGGAAATTTCTTCACATAATAAAGTTTGTGGAAAAATATTTGAAGCTGTCCTTGGTGAGGGTGGAGGAAGGAGAGAAACATTTGCTTGATCGTTAGATCATCAAGATCAGTATCTAATAAAAGATCAAGAAGCCTCCAATGTTGATAACTTGTGGTGTTATTAGAGGCTAAGGAAGACGTAGCAGAGATGGTGTTTATGTAATCCTTGAACACTCTTCTTCTTGCTTGGTTATTGTAACACCCCATTACCCTAGGGTACACACCAGGATGCTCGTAGGTCATTCCGATACATATCATAAGATAAGGGAGCGCTACGTGCGATCACTACAATACTCCACATGGCATCATATCAATTGAATAATTAAAGCAATAATTGTAAAAT
>JANQBM010000004.1:22137948-22150028 GCA_025594535.1 Erythroxylum domingense
ATTAAATCCTTATAATTTTCTTCATCAAATATTTGAGTTAAACTCCAAGACAAACTCTTCTCACCTTGACGAATCCCAAGTCAATATCTATTTTTCAAGCGTAGCCGATGCTACTCTCTCTTGAACCATTCCCTCCATATATCTTTCATAGATACGATCAAGAGCAAACAATTACTTCCATTTATACACCCTTCTTTCACATTCACTCCTTATGAATATTAGAAAATCTAGGTAAGTACTACATAATTGATATTTTCAGACGATGATTTAACCACCCACAACTGGGCTATTCACAAAACTATGTTTGAAGAAATCGATCCACCACCGCCTTCAGATCACTTAGCTCCCCCTCATCCTTATCCGTCCCATCCATTAGTAACTTTTTACCCTGTGCTTGTGACTCTGTGAGTCCCTTGGCACATATCCTCCAATCTTCACCATGCACATCAACAAGTTCCTTTGGACATTGCAATTTCCACAGCTAGAACGACACTCTTTTACCAATATGTTACACCAAAAAACATAAAAACTTAATTCAAATCGAAATCAGAGAAAGAGAGGGATAGAATCAAAACTTTGTTATTACTTGGCTGTCAGAACAACTAATATAGCAATTGGTAGTAACCAATCAATACAAGTCACGTAGATCATTACTAAAGAAAATCAATCAAACAAACAAATTACATCGATCCCCTACTCTGTCCTTTTTTCCTCCCCGTTCGCAACACATCTTATCTTTAGAGTCAAGTCAAACAAAATAGTGGCTTAGAGAGAGATTGTTGCTTATTGAGAACATGATTCTGAAATGAATTAACCAACAGCTTCCCCACACCACAGATTCAGACCAAGATATGGTTGAATGTTTTAACACAATTTGGAAGCTAAAGTATCCAGGGGTTATGGTCATCCGCTTCTGAATCATCCAGCCATATCTGATTCATGTGCATCCATCTCAGTTCATCTACTCCCATGCCCTGCGTTAAAATCAAAACAGTATCGCGCAGTCCAATAAATCAGGAATGGAAAAGAAGTAAGCTCTAGCATGCACATATACCTTTGAACTTAACAAGACTGTGGTAAAACAGCATCGGCGCTCCTTGCCTGTAGCAGCATGCACATACAAACTTAATAAATCTTACCAGTAGAAGTAGTACCTATATTAGTATTAGACCCAACAAATCTCACCAGAGGCTTCCCACTTGTAGAATTTCACAAGCCATGAATTCCAATCAATCCGTGCAGTGACAATTTGGTCAATCCACACATGGTAATTTGTTCCTTGCTTGTCCCCATACAAGCCTTGAATTGCATCCATGCATTTATAGCCAGATCGCTCCATTCCCGAAGGATGAATAAATGTACCCTGTGGAAACTGCAAACAAGAAGAAACTGAACCAATCACGGAAGTTACTCATACACCAGCTACTAGATGGAAGCAAAGGACTGATTAAAGAGCTTATCTTGAATTCACAAATTAAATTTTTATGCAAATCAAGTGGGAAAAAAAAGGGAAACATAAAGCGGTTATAGGTTTATTTTGAAAATTTTCACTTGAGACAGAAATCATGTTCAATGAAAGAAAATCTTGCAAGGGAAAAACAAAAGTTTAAAAGATATTCAAGACCATAAAATCCTATTACTCTCAACTCCATTAATAAACTGATGTCAGTTGTAAATGCTCTTCTGAACAAAAGTTCTAATTTATAGTTAATGATCAATGTTTTCTGTCTTTCACATAACTTTATATAGCACTCTGAGGAAATAACTCCTGTCTGCTGCAAAGATTGTAATTTGGCAATCAACAGTTATACCAGAAATGGAGTTCCATTATGTTTTATTCGTGAAGACATGAAATTCTTAATGTCAGAGGCAAAACTTTTGCTTACACTTTCAATTCTAAGATATGTCAGCTCATTGTTGAGAATAAAATGCCTCAAATCACAGCATGCCCCATATTGTAAAACTTATTTGGTTTGCTTCAGACAGAAAAATGGAACCAAATTAGACTCACTAGTATGGATTTAAAATGTCGCACACATTCCTCAGGCTTCTCAACTTCAGCACGTCGCCATCTCTCATAGAATAAGTAGAATTTCACAACCTCGAATCCAGGGCTGAAAATTTCCACCATGCATGTTTGGAAGTCTCTAATATCTCTTGGCGAAACAGCAGGACCCAAATGAAATTTACCAATGGCTTGTATGACTCCAGCTGCACATCTTTCAGTTGCATGAATTATATTAGGATTGTTACTCGCATTTTCAGCATGCCACTGCAATAATTCCTCTTGTGCGTTTCCAACCTGTTTCAGGCAAAGGAGTCGGTATTAAGCATCAGGACAGTTGGCATTTCTCAATAAGACCATATAAGAATACAAACCATGACACCATATACTTCAGGAATGTTGAATAGTTCAACATCATTGCCGGAATCACCACAAACTAGAGTATTGAGAGGCAGTTTAGAGTCATCTTCAAACTTTTTAAGCAAGTACACAAGAGCCTCCCCTTTTCCAGCACCTTTTGGTAATATGTCCAAAGCTGTCCCATGACTGTAAATCACTTTAACATCTAACTAGCCAAGAATAATGTAAGATCAACACGCAATATGAAAGAGAAAAATTAAAGTCAGTGATAAAGTAGGAAGGTATGATATAATCATGCAACTAAATGTTCACAAAGAAGAAAGACGATCGCAAACAAGACAATAGTTGGTAAAGATAAATAGTCTTACCCCACGTTTCCCTAGAAGTTCCAAAAGAGTTCTTATAACTTCAGACGCTTTAAATTTATCCACAAAAAAGCTGACCTTGTGAGGCCTTTGCTCTGTTTCTGACTGCAATAATCCACTCAATTCCAACTCATTGAAAGGAAAAGTCCAATATTGTTTTTCACATTGATCTTCTTTCTCTTCATAAAAACAATCCTTACTAACCTTGAAGAATATCTACCAAACATCAACCATTATATCAGTTCTAAACGCTATAAAACATACCTGAGGTAATAGCTCGGGAATCTTTGCTGTTTCCTCCATGACCACATCCCTGTTCCACTTCATATCAAGATAATTTTCCCAGCCATCATCTCTTACCATTGATTCACCATACATAATTTCGGTTCCCACAGACATTATTGTTATGTCTGGAGTCAACAATGGCCTTTCATTCCTTAACAGTCCATAAATTGTAGGTGATCTTCCGGTAGAATAAACTAGCAGAGACTCCTGGCGATAGTAGGCTTCCCATAAAGCATTGAATCTAAGAAGAGAGTGATTATCTGGGTCAAGATGATCTACCTGCATGACAAACCATTACCACAAAAGAAAACCACTGGAAACGACACCAAGCAAATGGATGACAAGCATTAAAAAAACATACCATTGTGAAATCCAGATCTGATACTATCATAAGTTGTGGGGAATCATCAAACCGACTCATAACTGGTCTGTTCTTAACTCTGAAATTCAGAAACAGGTTAAGTTTTCAAAAGGACCATGTCAATATGAGCAAGGCATATGTTGAGCATAGGCAAAAAGAGAAACTATGGGATTAAAATAACAAGTGCTAAAGATGGATGTGATTCTCATTAATTCGAAGATAGAACTCACTTTAGGGATAAGTTGAAACATGATAGTTATTATGAGATGGCAATGCTGATAACAATGATTAATTTACATCTTGTTTTAGAATCAAGATTCCACAATAGCAGATTATACTAATAGGTGTGTAATCATTTCAAGCAAAATATGCTTTACCAATTATGATCATCTGATATCAATACCGGCTTTGAATACTAAATTTCTGTAGTCGATACCAGTAAAATGTGGTGACTATAAGATTCACTCTATCACAAAAACAAGAACAGTATATCCAAGTTGTGCAATACTTTACTAGAATCTATAGTGTTGCCGTTGGACATAGTGGCTTAATGGGAGATTAGACTAGAAGCCTCCTCCTCCACCAGGGTTCAAATCCTTGTGGAGCCTCTATGCTTTAAAGTGTACCAAGAAGAAAAAAGCATCGGGATACTTATTTCAGAATAGTAAATCACGAACAAAAGTAACAAGCCCTTAGTGTTAGTCAGTTTCATTCTCAAATTCAAAAGTCAAGTGATGTTCTTAGGTTGAATATGGGTAATGAATATGATTGAAACTCGACATCGAAGTCAAACCACACAGCATAGGAGGTATTAATGGTGCATCTCATCTTGATTCAGATTCAGTGGTTCTACTCAAGGAAACGGGTAATCACAAACATATCCACACTGATAGAAGTTGAATTTAATGAACAACCAAAATTAGTCCTCAATGAAAGAAATAAACCCCATTAGCATTATTAACGCCAAATTCACTTATTTCCATGTTTTCTTAACCTTAATCAGTTCAATACCACAAAAAGCACGTTCAAATTTCTGAACTGTAACTAAAACCAAAACAAACCACAGTAATTGCGATATCCAATCAAAGTGTTATCCCAAATTGATACCATGCAAGATCAGGATCATACGTACTGATATTCCCATTTCCTTATCTGGTATAACACATCAATCAACAAAAAACTCTTAGTTAACCTAAAGCATTTACGTAAACGCACAGAAACTTCGATCATAGAAAAAAAAAACATCTTTCCAATTCCTTAACAGAAAGCTCTTAGCTAGCCTAAAACGGTTAACTATATACACAAAAGCTCAAACCAAACATCAAACATCTGCCTCTCAAAGGGATGTCACGGTTTGGAGTTTCTTTCCCGACCCATTTGACTAATTCTCCCTCAGCACACAGTAGACCCATAGAGAATTGAGGTAAAGGGGACGTCTTTACGAAATCACAAAACCCTAGGAACTGAGTCACTTCAGATTTCTTAAGGTTCTCTTCAGTTTGTTCAAGTTTCTTATAAGTATCAAAACAAATGCTTCAGCTCCTAACACCCAAAAGCAGAATTGCCAACTTCACACATCAAACAAAAATCCAAATTGATTAAAGCTACTACAAGGGCTCAGAATTTCAACTGGTGCGACCTTAATTGTAACCAACTCACCAATTCTTTTCTTTGTTTCCTCAAAGTACGTTCTTTCTGCACATAATTTGTATTTATTTGAATGGCGGCTGGTACAAGTCGAAAAGGCCGGTACAGGCTAATACAGACCGGTATCAAAAGCTAGAACGGAATTGGTAATTTCAATACCTTTTTTTTTTCACCGGTATAACTCATACTAATCGATGCGGATCAGTACATTATCCGTTGCGTTTAGTTACTGTATGTCATATGTAAAGATAGAACGAGACAAAAATTTAGTGATAAAATAGAATAAAAATTAGAGACAATGAAATTTTTTGTTGTGATATACAAAACAGATAAAATTGTCTCTATCTCGAGGACAGAAAGATGTTTAGTTGCAATTGACAGAACATAAAAATAATATTAATGACTAAAATACCCCTAAAGTATGATATGATTAGAAATATATAATTTATTAATTATTTTAAAACGAATGATTTGTATTAGTAAAAAAGTTACCAAATAATAATAATAACAAGATAATTAATAATAATAAAGAATTTAATAATCGCAATAATAATAAGAAAATTAATTATAAATAATAATAATTATAAAAATAATAATAAGAAAAATAATCTTGTATAATAATAATAATAATAATAAATTTTATAATAATAATAAATAATAACAGCAATAATTAATAATAATAATAATTACAAAATTTATAATAATAATTAATAATAATAATAATAACAATAATTATTATTAATAATAAGATAATTAATTTCTTATAATAAAATTAATAATAAAAATAAAAATTATAATAATAATAGGTAAAAAATTTATAATAATAATAATAAGATAATTAATTTCGTATAATAAATTAATAATATTAATAAATAATAATAATAATAATAATAATAATAATTAGAAAATTTATAATAACAATTAATAATAATAATAATAATAATAATTAATAATATTAATAATAAGATAATTAATTTCGTATAATGAAATTAATAATAAAAATAAAAAATAAAAAAAATAATAATAATAGGTACAAAATTTATTATAATAATAATAAGATAATTAATTTCGTATAATAAAATTAATAAAATTAATAATATTAATAATAAAAAGAATAATAATAAGTAGAAATTTTATAATAATAATTAAAAAAATATAAGTTTTTTTATTATTAAAATTATTATTATTATTATTATTATGAGTTTAATAATATAATTAAGATTAAAAAATTGCTTATGTGAGAGGGGGGTATTTCTAGAAGTTGCTTATGTATTTTGTTTTGAAGACAAGAACAAGAAATTTTGCACTACAATTTTAAAAGGAACAAAAAAATTTTATCCCTATGCTCTAAAATCAGGACAAAAATAAATAAAGACAACAAATAAGCATTACAAAATACAAAACTTTTGTGTCCCTATTATTTATCTTCACCGCAAAAATATGAAGCAAATGTTACGTATAAATACAGTAACGTTGTGCCAAGTCTTTGTAGATAGTTATGGAGGATTTGACGCTCGAGTAGGCAAGGCTTACTCATTCACAAAGACTCAAGACTAAATGATTTTTAGGTTTTCAGATTTAAAATTTTAGTTTTTTTGTTTAAAAATTTTCTTCACATGTTACCGATGTAAATACCGTTTCAGGTAATTTTTAAGTTTATAAAATAATTTTTGGATATTTATAAAAATTATAAAATAATTCATTGTCATATTGTACAATTATACTTTATATTTATAACCCTATTTTTAAAATCAAAACAATAAATAATAATCATAATTAATATAAAATAACCACAATTTCTAAATATTTTATATATAAATAATAACTATAATTTATATAAAAAAATAATTATTATCATACAATATAAAATTGAAAAAAAAATAAAGCAGAATGCGATTAACATAGATATTTGAAGAGTTCACAAATAATTAATAGTTGTATGTCAAATAGGTATATGCACACCCCTAGTTGTAATAATAAATGAGATTGGTTGAGGAGGGTAACCAGAAAATGAAATACATAATGCAATAAAGGCGATTGAAGTAGCTGTTCTAAAGAGTGGAGACTGAACGTGAGGGAAGAGGAAAGAAGCAAGGGCAGAGGAAGTAAGGGTCGAGCACCAAGCAGAGATGCAGCAGGGAGAGGAACATCTTCAGACTTCAATTGGCTACACTGTAGATTAATCTACAATGTCGAAGAAGATATGAGAAAAAGTAACGTAGGAAGAGACAAGAGAGCTACTCAATGATGTCATTTTACCTAAAGTAAAATGATGTCATTTCATAGTCAAATCGGATAGTGTCTATTAATTTTGGGTTGGGTTGAGTGGGGTCAAGTATATTTGAGCTTCCATAATAGGCTTAGGCCATATGCATATTAGATCTTATATTCATGTTTCAAAAAGAATCCATAAAAAACACAACGTAAGATATAACCATGTTTGCAACGGAAAAACAAATATTGGTAAATTTCAAATTTAAAAGGATTTTAAACTTTATTAAAATCATATTCAAATTAGGTTAAGTTTATTAAAGGAGCAAAATTGTATCAGTTAAGCTTTATAATTAATTATACTATATATATATACATATATATGATTTACATAGGTATTAATTATATATATATATATATATATATATATATATATTGTATGTGTGTGAAATTTGTAATCTTTATTAGAAGAAAATAAATTGATATAAAATCAAATATTTTTAAGTTTTAAGGATTTAACATATCTAATCAACCGAATTTTATTAAAATTTTCTTATTATTCTTATTTCATTATTTTTTACAAATTATGTTTTTATTACATATTCTTCCTCAACAAGATAAATATAGGATTAATTATAAAAAGAAATATCCATTCTTACTCAATTTTATAATATTAACTTGAATTATAAAAAATAATAATAAAATTTTCAATTTTTCAATTTTTTACACATATAACCTGATGTTAACATTGCCACGTTAAATTATCTTTTTGCGTCATGTATAACACATATTATTTAATGGTATATGTGAAATTTAATTCTAATAATTAAAATTTTAAAAAACATAAAATCCTAGCAAAAATGATCGAGGAGAAAAGACGATGTCTGGCTAAATATTGTGATCGCTTCAATGTTCCGTTCCGCTACATATGATTAATGTTTTCGTGAGCTGAGATAGGTAATAAGATATAAAAATTTTGCGTTTAGTAGTGTTTGGTTATTACTATTGTCTTTTTTTTTTTTGTCTCTATTTAACAAAAACATAAATTTTTTGTTTCTTTCAAAATTGTGACATAATTTTCTTGTGCCTGTCACAAAAATAAAATATGCAAACTGTTGGATAAAAATACCCCCATATTATTACTATAAATAGCAAAAAAAGACATTTTTAATAAAATATAAGGCTTGAATATATCTTTTTTAAATATTATGTAATTAATTTCATGAATGCTTAGATGTTTTATTAAATTATTATATACTAAAATTTCTAACTTGTAGGATTTTTTTTATTCAATAACTCATTTCATTAAATTTTTAGGTTTCTCATTTCATTAAATATTTAAGTTCTTCATTTTATTTCATCGTAATTAAAAAAATACAAATACAATTAAAAATATTGATACAATTATAAAAAATATTTACGTAATTCATTTTATTGTTAACTTATACAAAATTTTTGCTATTCAATAGTTCATTTTATTAAATTTTTATGTTTCTCATTTTTTTAATTTCTTATTTATAGATACAATTAAAAAAATAATAATACAAATCATTCGTTTTAAAATAATAAGTGAATTTAATATTTCTAATTATATTATACTGTAGGGATATTTTGGTCAATGACACTATTTTCTATATTCTGTCAACTGTAACTAAATACATTTTTATCCTCAAAATACATAGTTTTATTTGTTTTGTCCAATGTAACCCTGTTTTTGTGTGCATTGGGAGAAAATCCCAATTGAGAACATAAAAATTACTAGGGACGAAGTGCCTGCAGTTAATTGTCTAAGCCGGTTCAAGCACCTGCATAACGAAACTGACGAATTGAGCTGACCAGGGGATGCTGTCCTTGCCTTAATTAGGAAGATGAAACCAGATATTTTTGTTCTTTCTGTGATAAATGGATTCCATGATGCCCCATTCTTCGTGACAAGGTTACAGGAAGCACTTTTCCGCTTCTGATTAATTTTGGATATGTTGAATTGTAGTATACCTCGCGATGATCCAGAGAGATTGATGATAGAGGAGGAGTTCCACGGGTGGGTGGCTGTGAATGCTATGGCATGCGAAAGCGTGGAGAGGGTTAAGAGGCGTGAGACATACAAGCACTGGTAAGAATAGGATTATGAAGGCAGGGTTAAAAATCACTGCCATTGGATGTTGATGAAAAAGCTCAGGAGTTTGAAAAACATTCCGATAGATTACATTTAATTTAAAAATCACTGCCATTGGATGTTGATGAAAAAGCTCAGGAGTTTGAAAAACATTCCGATAGATTACAAACGCAACTTGGCGCGTTGCTCAAAGTCTTCTATTTAGTCAATGTAAATGTCCGATGCACTTATTAATTGATGGAACCGACAATCACAACCTCACCCCTCGCAATAATGACAACGCGCTTTTGTCGGTGCTGAACGTACACATAATATAAATGTATAGTATCTGTAAATGTGTGCCATATGCAGATTCGGAAGAAACTAAACCAGCCGAAGCAATCCCAGGATGTTACCTACGTCATCCTTATTTCTCTTTGCAATCTTTGCTTTGACCTCGCCAGCTTGGTTCATCTCTGCCCATTCTCCTCGGCAGCTACCTTCCCAAGCCTGCGCATCCACTCTCTATCCCAAGCTCTGCCGTTCAATCTTATCAACTTATCGTTCATCTCCACATAACCCTTTTGACTACGGTGAGTTCTCAGTGAAACAATGCCTGAAACAAGCACGCCGAGTCTCCAAGGCCATAGACTACAACTTGTTTCACAGAAAGCAACGATCCAGATTGACCCACCTAGAGATTGGAGCGTTGGACGATTGTCGGGAGCTCATGGAACTCAATATTGAGTATTTAGAGACGATATCTACCGAGTTGAAAATGGCAGAGTCTTTTAGTGATGAGTTGGTGGAGAGAATTAGGAGCTTTCTAAGTGGGATAGTTACGAACCAACAGACTTGCTGGGATGAGCTGGTGGAGACGAAGAGTGGCATTGTTAATGCAATATATGCACCTATGTCAAATGGTGCAAAGTTGTATAGCGTGTCTCTTGGACTGGTCACTCATTCATTGAACCAGAAGTTGAAAAATAAGAGGAAAGAAGGGTCTCAGTCTCACCAAGGAAGAGGCTCCACAACTAGCGCAGTTCGTGAACCCCTCGAAACTCTCATCAAGGTATCGAAATTCGTTTTACAGTTCAGTGATTCCATGCGTCCAATTAATTTATGTTTTATAAATGTTGAACTATTAATTTTGAAGTAATAATTCTTTAAACAAAATAATTAGGTCAAAGGCTATCAAAACTCGTCTAGAACTTCGATAGCCTAATTAATACAATCTACCTACTTACCTACCTACCATTGGCCGTGTTCTCCTATGCTGATCACTAAAAAAAAACTAAATGATTTGCCCCTAGCAATATTAGTAGGCACTCTTTCAACTGATTTAGTAGAAACTAATTAGCAATCTGGTCTACAGCTCAAAAAAATAAGATTGACCATCTCTTCCTTGTTTAAAACTCAAATTTAGATAGAATCTTCTGTATTAAAACAATAACCATTTTTAAAACATAGTTTTAGGGATTTTGATTGAAAAGCATTTGATCTAAACTTGAATTGCAATTAGGCTATTGCATATAGCTCGGTATCATATAGACTTGGTTCTTGAATTAGCCCATGGTCACTACTCAATAGTTATATGGTCGGATAGCTTGGTCATGGTATTGTGCTAACACACCCGAGGTCTAAGTGGATCTAGTGATAATAATTGGGGAATAAAATTGTTGTCATTTTATATAGAGTTATCGTATTTAATATCGCCTAGACCCTGCGTAGTCTTCTTGTTGTTATTGTATGTAATATAACAAAACAAATTTCTAAAACCTAGGCTAGCTAGGGTATTGTATTCGATCTATGAGTAGATTTCTATAGATCTTTTTCACTTTTTCCAATTTTTGAGAAAGAATAATCTAGTTCTCATTCCAATCGTGAAGTAATTGAGGCTCAAAAGGGAAGCTTGCATTCTAACTTTTGTATTCTCAACAAGATGGGTACATTTCATTTTTTATTTTCTTTTCTTAAGAGTGTGTCGAATGACAAGTTGCATTGTTGAGGGAATTTAACTTCAAAATCTTAAATTAATGAGTAAGACGTCATTAAAGGTTCCCATTTCCGTAACATACTAAACAATGGTATCGGTTGCCCTATCATTGTTTGTTTTGTTTGGACATTCTGTAGGCTAGCATAGTATAACTGCTATTTATTTCCACAGAATATGGTAAAAAAAAACTAGAATTAGCTCGGTGTGCACCATTAATTTATTTAAATATTAAAATAAACTTCAATAATTATATAATATATAATTATTATCTTATTAATATAACTATATAATAAATTTTATTTAAAATATGTTTCTTTATTTGTATTTTATTTATAATAGTTCATACATTATTAAATTAGTAAGTATAATTTTAATCTTAATTATATAATATTTTATAATTTACCAATAAATGAAAATATATTAATTTTACTTTGATTAATTTCATTTTTTTAGAGAAAGTTAAAATGTTTCAATATAATCAATTGAGAAAAATAATTTTATTTCATTATGAATACAAATTATTTTGATAATAATTCTTAATTTATTACAAAATTAAATCAAGTATACGCTTACATTTTCACTTATGTTTAACAATATGCGTATTTAATAAATTATAAGTATCTTGTTTTAAATTTCTTATTCGACTGCTCTTGCAGTATTCTTCATAAAAACTGAATTAATACCAATTACTTTTTAATAATATATTGTTAATAAAAATTAAAACTGATAATAATCATCTAATAATAAATATGATA
>JANQBM010000004.1:22150128-22176577 GCA_025594535.1 Erythroxylum domingense
GAATTAAGAATATTTTAATATATGTGAACTAAATGTATAAGTTTAATATTAAAGATATTTATTGTGCATATATTTAACATAATTTAACTTTTATTAACAATCGATAATTTTCAATATTTGTGAATTATTTTGATTTTATAAATAGGCATTTTTTTTTTAAAAAGCATTTTATTTTTAAAATTAATATTAATTAGTTTAATGTATATTTCTTAAAAATAGACTTAGTTTCACAAAATCTGTTACATGTCAAATTTTGATACAAAGCAATCATATTTCAACAATAGTTTATATTAATAACAATGTCAAGTTTTGTGCAAATTAACCAAAAGTCCACTTAATTATAGATGCCTATTGTCCACTTAGTTATAGATGCCTATTGATATTATTGCAGGCTTTGAGAAAAAGCTCCTGTGAATCATTAAGCAGTTGTAGTGGTAGGAGGGAGCGGAGGCTTGCGGATTTGGAGGGAAATGGCATTCTTATAAACGATACTGTGATTGTAAGCTCCAGTGGCACTGACAATTTCACTTCCATTGGAGATGCCGTTGCTTTTGCTCCCAACAATACAATCCCTGAAGCTGGCTACTTTGTAATTTACGTTAGGGAAGGTTACTACTATGAATATGTTAATGTACCCAAGCATAAGAAGAACATCATGCTCATTGGTGATGGAATCAATCGAACTGTCATCACCGGGAATCACAGCGTCATCGATGGATGGACTGCATTTAATTCTTCAACCTTCGGTTTGTTAATATAATTTCTTTAATTTTGGTTGACATAAATAGTAATAGCATCGGAGATTGATGATTCTAAAATTATATTTGAAGTGGTAGAGCACTAATATTTATTATACCTAATTGTAGTAATTAGAACTTGACTAGAATTGGTTACGATTGCAGCTGTTTCCGGGGAGCGGTTTTTAGCAGTGGACGTGACATTCAGAAACACAGCTGGGCCAGAAAAGCATCAGGCAGTTGCTGTCCGGAACAACGCCGACATCTCCACGTTTTACAGGTGCAGTTTCGAAGGGTATCAGGACACTCTCTACGTACACTCGTTAAGACAATTCTACAGGGACTGCCACATTTACGGAACCGTAGACTTCATTTTCGGCAATGCAGCTGCTGTGTTTCAAAGTTGTCACCTTTACGCTCGCAAGCCATTGGCCAACCAGAAGAACGCATTCACAGCACAGGGGCGTACTGATCCGAGCCAAAACACTGGCATTTCCATTCACAACTGCACCATTGAGGCTGCACCTGACCTCGCTATGCACCTGAACTCCACCTTCAGCTACTTGGGTCGGCCATGGAAGTTGTACTCAAGAACCGTGTACATGCAATCCTATATTGGCAAAGTGATTAGTCCAGTTGGGTGGCTGGAGTGGAACGGTACTGTTGGTTTGGACACACTTTACTATGGGGAGTTCCAGAACTATGGGCCTGGAGCTAATACTAGCATGAGAGTGCGGTGGCCTGGTTACACTCTGATGAATGCTACACAGGCTATGAATTTCACCGTTTATAATTTCACAATGGGAGATACTTGGTTGCCTCAGACTGACATCCCATTTTCCGGAGGGTTATTAATTACTTGATTAAATACTATATATTCATTTAGTTATCTACTTTTGGATTCATTTCCAATTCAAACTAAATGCATTCGCTTCTTAGTTTGTCTCTCTTTATCCTGGGAACTTGTTGGTGCAAGCTAGCTGATTGCCTAGTATGTAATATGATGTTATCAGTGGCCCCATATAAGAAAAGGAAAAGATTGTGCCAAGCTTCAAATTGCACAATAAGGATATAGTTGGAAATATCAAATTATAGAAAGAGAATATTTATTTTTCATGAAGTATTCCAATAAAGACAACTTTTTTCAATTTTATTTATAACTAGCAAAAAAATTACATCTCCTTAATTTATTTATAATATAAATTTTTATAATGTTTAAATTGTATTGTTAATTATCAAACTTCTAAAAATAATTACTATAAAAAATGTAAAACCTTGCCACGTGTGCATAATCGGTTCCACCGATAAAGGTTTCCATATCTGCTTTCCTCACGAGAAGGCAGAAGCCGTTAATTACATGCAATAATTCAAAGTACGGAATTGAATGACCTCGCTAATTAGTAATTACACACCACAGCGAAGCCTCAACAGAGTGAGTACATACATATGCTTCTTTATATCCAACTTTTAGGTACATTCAATTTAAAAGATATAACACCTAAAAGCATTGAAAGGAAAAGTTTTAACTTCAACGCTTATATCTTAATGCAAATTCAACTTTAATATTTTGAAATACTTTAAACAGACCTTAAATAAATAAAAAAATTAATGGAATTAATCATCCATCAGTTAAATGTTTATGATGTCAATTTATCATTAAAATTTGAGCTCCACTGCCACGGCCCATGGGTCATAATGAACCCATTGTCATGTAGCCTACCGTAACCTACTGTGAAAAATTTTAAAAAGATTTCTTACAATAATTATCAATAATCCCTAATTTTGTTATTAAAATATTAAAATATCTAATTAGTGAGTTCTCTTACTAATAGAATAAAATTTATGTCCAAATCTAGAATTAAATAATATGCTTACCTTCTTCAAAGAACAATACGGATGAACTCCAGATAGAATCCTCTCCTGTTTGTTTGGAGCATTGACAACATAAGCTAAAATAACTACTAAAATTTTCATATACTTAAGGTCTATTAAAGTTTAAATTAAATGCTTGAAAATTTTAAGGTTTAAGTTATATTCTGACGAAAACGTTGATATTCAAAATATATCCACACTATAAGAAAAGTAGGAATTAACAACAAAAAATTACCGACAGAAACTAAACTATTGCCAATTATTGACGGTAAGTCAATTTCCGTCAGTAAGATTGACAAGAAAATTTTCGTTTAGCGCCGGTAGTAATATTTGTCGGTAAATATGGAGGAAAATCATCCATGCAAAATTTAAGACAGATTTTAGCTACAGAAATTCAATTCCCATCGGTAACTTTGATGGGAAATTTTTCATTTAGCGGCGGTAGTAATATCCATCGGTAAATATGGAGGGAAATCGTCCCCAGTAAAATTTACTACAGACTTTAGCGACGATATAACGTGCCCGTCGGTAAAGAAGGCGGGAATTTTTTGAGTTTACTGAAGGAAATGTATCTGTCGGTAAAGTCCGTCGATAAATCTTCAACGTAGATGTCATCATCTACTTCAGCTTCAACATTTTAAAAGCAAACGTTGTCATTTTTTTTTTGCTTCATTTTCTTTTACGTTAAACAGATCTGAAGTTCGTCACCCCCCTCCCGGTCTTTCTTCTACGATTTGCTTCTCTCCCATCGTCATCTACAATTTTCTTCTCTCCGTCTCTCCTCTTCGTTTGTTTCTCTATCGTGTCTCCGGCCACTGTCATCGTCTACTTTGGTGGAGGTATTTTTACAGCCACTTTTATGTGTTTTTTCGTATATTGAATGAAATTTAATTTGGGTATTTCATTACTTTCATTTATTTGTGTATTATGTGATTGAAAAGCAATTTTAAGGTATAAATGTTACTGGTAAAAGGGACAAGACGTGATTTTGGTTGTGATATTGGGATGAATTTCTGATGTATGTAAGGTATTTGACGAAATATTTGTTCTTTGAAAAAATGATTTCAGTTCTTTAGATAAAGTGTAGGGTTAAAGTGTACAAAACGTATTTGCATACAAGTATGTATATAAGAGGAAGCCAACAATAGTAGAAACATGGAGAAAAGTCTAAGGCTTAAATAGTAGCAAAAGAGTATGCAAAATAGAATAGAATTAATTATGATGAAATATTTTCTTGATAGTTAGACAGACTTCAATTAAGATTTTGATGACATTAGTAGCTAATTTAGATATGCATTTTAGAGTAGATAGATGTGAAAAGGAGCAATAGATATGTACATTTAAGAATTCATTTTATATGTTATAATAGTCTTCAGAAAAAGTGTGTAAAAGGTTTGACTAGTAGATTATCTAAATTGACTGTAGGAGATATGAATAAGAATGTTGTGTTTACATCAAGAGCCTTAATGTGGATTGTTTATTTTTGCTAATATATGTAGATGATATGATAATTGATGCAAAGAGTATACATGATGTGAATGAGTTAAAGACCTTATTAGGAAAGGAATTGGAGATGAAGGATTTGAGTACTGCCTAGAAAACACAAGGAATGGATATTCGAAGGGATAAGAGTTCATAAAACTTTGGTTATCTAAAAAAAACTACATTAAGAAGGCATTTGATAGATTTGGAGTGTGCAAGGTTAAGTTAGAGAGTACTCTCTTAGAAAATCACTTTCGGCTTTCCCCAGAACAGTGCCTAAAAATATATGAATTGGTTGATTTGTATAAGGTACCATATACTAGTGTTGTTAAATGTTTAATATATGCAACAGTTTGTAATCAGCCCAATTTGGCTCATATTGTTAATCATGTTAGTAAGTACGTGTTGAAACTTAGAAGATAACATTATAAAGTAATCAAATGGATATTCGGAGGTATGTCTAACCATGAGATTGTGTTTAGTAGTTAACAAGGTGATCATTCGGTTATAGGATATGGGGACTTAGACTATATCAAAGATTTGGATAATGCAAGGTCTACCATTGGGTGTGTCATTACTCTTGTAAAAGGACTTATTTGTTGAGAATCAATGTTATAGTATATTGTTGCATTATTTTATCAAAAAATGTCAACATTTTGGAGAAAATCACTAATATGTTGACAAATTTGGTTACCATAAAGTAAGTTTAAGCATTATTGAAACTTGATTAATGTCTTAAGGTATTATAGATAAATAAACCACAGCCTGTATAAAGTCCATTCATCAAGGTGGATATTGTTGTCTTTAAATTATATACACAAGTATGCAATCTTAAAGTTTTGGGAAGGAAAAGGGTGTATTCTCTAGAAATCAAAGATGAATACACAATTTAGAATATAAAAATAATAGTATGTGTTGGATCCTATATCAATGTACATAAAGAAGCAGTAAGATTAATGGCTTGTGTCTATATGTGGGTAGATATAATACGAGCCACTATGTAAGATACTGGCATATACCGATACAATACGAGCCACTTCCTAAGACAGTAGCATGTTTGAAATATGTCACCAAAGAGAAAATAAGATATAATGCGACCAAGGTTCAGACCACGATTTGTGGCTACTTACTGTACAGGTGCAGTATCTCATGGTGTAATTGTTGGAACTGAATCACCTTCTCCCTCTCCAGCTATTACACTTGCAGATGAGGCATCACCTCTGGTACCTGCTGCTATACCATCTACCACCTCTACATCATTCACTCCTATACCGACAGAGATATCAGGGGTAAACAATGAGAATGAAGGAGGAGGCCGTCAGCTTGGAGCTGTGGGACCTGATGGAAGAACTTACATCACAATTGACAATAATCTGTATGTGAAAATACATGAAACATTATATGTTTATAATTAAGTTATAGGTTTAAATTTTAAACATGGTATAAAATTATTTTTTTATATTAGGCTGATTCTGTCTGGACCATGCTCAAGAAACATGACATCCAAATTCAAGGAGAAGAATGATCTTGAGGGTTATGTATGGAAGAATATCTCTCAGGCCACAAAGGAATTTTAATACAGGAGTTTGAGGTACAACAAACATTATTATTTTCTTTTTTAATTAATTTTTATACATTAATTATCTAAATATTATTACATTATAAGTATTTATCGAATGTTTTTCCTTTTGTTTCAGAAAGAATTTTTTTTGGATTCTGAATTTGACACAATCATTTATAAAGTATGGGAGAGACGAGCACGTATATGTTATCAGGACTTTGTTGGTGTGCTACACAACGTTGGTGTATGACCGCCTTATATTGCTGAACAAATATGTAGTCGTTGACAGCAGTATTGGACATCACCTAAGGCAATGTTCATTTCAGAGCATAATTCTACTAACAATCGTGGAATACTGGAGGAGAGAGTCTTCTCATAAATACGGGAGGATCTATTACTTACCACGAGCATGCAGAGAGACTCGTAAGTATCTACACTTTACATTTATATTTTGATTTCTTTACTTTGTTGTATTTCAAATAAATTTGATGTGTGAAATTTGGAATGAAAATATGTGTATTATGGAGAATGATAATGTTATTCTTATGCAGAAAAAATCTATGGGCATGAGGCCTACACTCCTGTCAGCTCTTTTTGCACACTCATACTAAAAAGTATGATGGTATGACATTCGACAACACTCAATGTAGAGAACTAAATATATGTGAAATTTATGGTTTAATATTAATGCTTAATAATTATCACTTACTAATATAAACATTGTCTTTTGATAGGACTAAATACAAGAAAACATTCAACGACAGTTTCAGTAGTCTGAAGATGTTGATGTGAGTTAAACCTATCTTCATGCAGTGGGTGGTAGGGACCGTCATAGAAGGATATTCTGCTTAGGTTCATTTGCGAATACATGTTATTTGCAATTCTCCACGTCCAGTACAACAACATCTAGTACACATTCCACTACTAATGAAGACTAAGAGCTTCGAAGCATAGTGTAGACATTGATGGAGTACATAGCTTAGCTCCATAATGAGGTGGATGAGTTGAAGGGGAGGGGTAGCACCTCATCGCACCAATCAGAGCATCCGTAGTCACCAAATCAATAATGTACTTGTATTCATTTCATTTGAATTACAAATACTTATTATGTACAATTTAATGCTTTTATTATCAATTAAGATAATTTTAACTCTATATCATCAATCAACTTTCTATTTAAACAAATTAAATGTATAAACAAATCAAATTATTATGAACAGATAATTTATAACTATTTAAATTATGTATCAACCATAAGATCATCAAATAAAATTTATTGATAGTCTATTTTTTTAAAAAAAATTTCTAGTTACTTTACCGAGGACATTAGTTGTTCCTTCGGTAAAATCAATTCAATTTATCGAAGGAACATAACAAACCGTCGATAATCACAAATGGATAACCAATTTCGTCGCTAAATTTACCGATAGGATTTGTCGCAGAATAACTGTCGATATACTCACCAACGGAACAAACATAACCATCAGTAATGTTGTAACAAACTTACTGACAGATTAGAAGATTCTGTCGGAAAACCTGCCGACAGAACAATCATGCCCGTTAGTAAATTTACCGACAGACATCCTATTTTTTGTCGGTAGTTATTAGCTACAGTCATTTCTTCGACGCCTTTGTCCATCAGTAAATTTCGTCACTAACTTGACTTACCGACAGAAAATATTCCGTTGGTAATGTTCGTTGCTAAACCACTTTTTTCTTATAGTTCCATTAATTGAAAAAAGACATGGTAAAAATGAAAGAGTTTCTTTGTAATTTCTTTGCATGAGTTGCATGGTCGAGCACATTGCTAGTCTCGAGCTTGCATCCCCTTAGCAACTTGGTGACCCTCTTATCTCTTTCTCTTGTTCCCTTCTTTTATTGGTCACTTGCATCTTTCTGCTTGTAACCCCATCAAGCTTGTTAGTGTTCCCTCCTTATATATTCTTCATTTTCGTGTTTAAACCACTCCTCATGCTAGAGAGGTTCTTTTGTACTTTTACTGGAAAGTTCATTCCCACCTCATCCCAAAGTTACCATTTTCTGAACTACTTTGTAAACGGCTAGCTACTTGCCACCTTGAAATTTCTTTTCCTCTTCAAGCTTTTGTTGTCCTCACTTGTGTTGAGAGAAACTAGACCATGGAGGAATTTCCACCTTTACCCTCTTTTAAACCCTTATCCCCCGTGTTTGGGACCTCTTCTCTTCACCTAGAACGTTAGCAAATTAATGTTAAACCCACTCATACCACTCCAAAAGCTAACATACTTTTGAAACTAGTTGTTACAAACTATATAAGCTACATTTTCTATAACGTAGCTAAATATTGTTAGCTATATTTTCTATAACATAGCCAAAGGTTTTTAACTGTATTTGTAAAAATGTAGCTAAATATTTTTAGCTATTTTGTAGAACTACCGATCTTAGCTGCCAAATAATATTACGATTTAAGATTTATTTAATTTTTATCTTATAAAACAAAACATTACTTTGATATATTTATAAACACTTGGACAACCACTAAATAAAATTTACTTTTTCGTCAAGAGTATTCCTTAATAATCCAAGTAAGTTTGTAGGGTAGGTTAGCGAAGCTTCATGGTCATTCTTCTCAAAGTTTCATAATAGAAACTCAATAGTAGTAATTAATTAATATCCCAAGAAAAATGGTTGCACTAAATAACATAATCTTAAACTAAATGCAAAATAATGAATTTTACTCCTATTCTACCAGAAAGAAAAATATATAATTATTTTTCTAGATAGTTCGGTAAATAAAATAAAAAAATTTCCTATGCTTGGATCCCCGCAAAGGCATCACTTGCAAGAGACAAATATCTTCCCCAGCAGTTGGTTCATTGATAACAGATAGTTTCATTGGTTATTAGAAGCCTAGCTTTGACTTACATTCATAATCAAACATACATAGATCTTCCCAGTACTTTTCGTGGAGACATTTACCGATGTTCATTATGATAAATTTCTCATATACAGTGTCATAATTAAGAGAAAACTTAAGAGAAGTTTTAACGACGTTAATAGCATGTAGTTGCAACTTACAGTCATAATTAGCCCATCCAACTCGTTGATTTGCAATATCATAAACAAAAATTTTGTCTTTTAAAACAAGATCTGCATAAGATAAGCACCCTTTTTTTTAAACATGAGAACAAGCTTGTAACTAGATTTAAATAAAGAAGAGAAGTATAAGTAATGAAAATGTCAAAGAAAGAGCTTGCTGTTGAGGTTCTAAGAATGGATAATGAGCTTCAGAATACAATTATCTCTCTTGTGAGCACCAAAGTAAGCTTGAGAGATATTGGTGGGATCATATGATAAGGATATAGTAATATTCGTGTAAACATTTTTTATAGAGATTTTGTGGCAATGGGATATTCCAGGATAATAAGATGAAAAACAAAGCATAGAATAGACAAATTCACAAACTGACAAAAAGTTAGAAGAGCTTAATTAAAAGAGAATTCTTTTCAGCATTTCCATAAAAAAGGGTAGGTTCATCAAGAATGAGAGGAATTCAAAATGTTTCAAATTCCTACATTTGACCGTTGAATAATATGAGCTACACTAGACACCAAAAGGATAAATAGAATGTCGAGTAGAAGGATATTTTCTTTGACTGAAACTTTTGGTGTTGAGTGCTTTGGCTTTGGCTTGCATCTTTAGCTAATCTCCATAAAAGAGAAAGAATAAAGTACAAGGATAGAGAGTGAGAAGATAAGGGAGATTAGGGTTAAGTATACCTCCTAAAATTGTTATTCCTTGACCTTGAATCTTCTGAAAACCAATGCATCAAACCACAGCACCGCCCTGTGATGACAATTAAACCATTATGATTAAAATATTTTGCAACTAGATCAAATGATTTCACCACATTTAAGACAAAAGCCTAGATGCAAATCACGATAGATATTTGGTGATGGCGTTCAAATGAAGCAAAGGTGTTCACCAATAAATAAATTTTTTATTTTGATAAAATAGGATAGAATTAATGCAACTTAACTATAGCAATTTAACACAATGTTAAGCAATATTAACATGAAGAAACTTTCCAAAGCTAAAAAGTTTTTTAGATCTGCTTGAGGGAGGTGAATTGATGAGGAATTTTCACACCACTTAGGAACATATGCATCAACAAACATGAATGTCAACCTATAGTCTAGTAAATCTAGGGTAGAAAATTGATACATCTCAACCATTATTCAAATGCCAACTAGTTCAATGATAAAAGATACAAGAATGGATATAACAGATTATAAAATCCTTAAAATCAAGATGAGAATTTCAATGCTTAAAAATCATAACAATAAATTTTAAACTTTATAGAGACAAGCATCTCATTTAAATTGAGATACAATTTCCGTGAAACTTAAGGAACACCACGCAAATTTTTGTCCAAGACAATACACATAATTCATGGCTAGCTAAGAAACTCATAATAAAATTTTGCTATAAAAGGTAGTCTTAAGGATTCAAAATCATAGATGCACCATTAGCAAATTTGAAACTTACTTGAGGAAATATGTCATTGATGTTGAGCACAATGTAAAATCAGTTTTAGTTAAGAACATTCTAGAAAAAAACAAATCAAATGGAAGATTAATTGATATAATAGATTTAAAAGAAAACTTAGAAGTGATCAGATAATACTGATTTCATTTGGAAAGAACTAAGTGCACAAATTGTGTAACAATATTTGTAATATGTAATGCAAGCAAAATGCAGACAAGAGAATGAATGACATATTATACAACTCTAGATTTTTAGAAAAGTTACTAGAGAATCATACAGGTATGTATATTCTAATCTATAGTAACAATTTTCCATAACAGCGTGTGAATTTTGTTGATTGGAACATACAAAATGATACATTGCAACTTACAACATTAATAAAAGAAACATAATCCTTTTTAGAAAGGTATGGAAAGGTAGTTCAAGAATCAACTATAGTCCCCATGTTATTTAATGTAGTGAAAACTGATGGATTAATAACTAAAGATTGGCCACTGATAGATATGCTTTGCAGATTCAAATTGTAATGAGACCTGAAATTTGGATTTCATGAGGCTACTTAGACTTGATGCAATAAAGTGTTGTATGAAATGAAATATTGAGTTTCTATGTTTAATCTAGAAAATGTGATCAACCAAATCCAATAGTATGATAAATAAAATGGATGAAGAGAATAACATATGTAAAACAATCTGACACATCAGTACTGCTTTATTGGTTTCTTTCAAGGGCAATGCCTTTATAGCTATTGCAAGACTTCAAGTCTAGAGTCAAGCTTGATATAGTGCTATAATAGTTAGCTATCCTAACACTCAGATTGATATCACTATGATGACATCATTGGTTTTACTTGCTGGTGACATTTAAGATACAAAAATCATTATACTAATCTAAAAGACATATTATGAAAAATACACTTTTTTATCAGCATAAAGTTAAAACTAATGTGAGGGATCTCTACGCATCATGTACCTAGCCCGTGTAAAGTTACAGGGACAACCTGAAGTATTCACCAGAAAAATGGGCTACACTTACTTGATTTGGTGCAATTTGACCTAAAAAGAATTGATCAAGAGCTTGGTTCGCCAATGAATACTTAAGGTGTACATGCAGTGGAGGATTGATTAAAATCATATCTACAAGAAGTTAAATTCTACTTCATGATAGTTATGAAGAAAAGTTAAATTTGTATCCTGTAAACAAAAGAATGTAATACATATCTTCTAACATCTCTACGCAAGAACTACTACATTCAACTAAATATTCATAAATGGGTCTATACTAGATCAAAAGATGGAGAACTAAGGAGACACTACCATGGATGCTCAAAGATGAGGTAGATGATAATGGCCATATCAAATTTCGATTATGTTTAGACTAGTTCCTTACTATTTCAAAATCACATTTTGAACAGTCTGAATGTCTAGCTTAATTTTGGTATTAATAAAAGGAACACAACTTATTTATAGTTCCAACTATGATAAGTTTGTGAATTTTGGTATGGGAAGACACTAAGTTTCACTAGTATTGTAGTAATGTAAGTAGGTGTAACTAATTGACTCAGCCTTAACTTACAATAACCACAAATGAACTAAAACCCTAATTACTTGGAGAAGAAGCACCCTAATGTAAATAAGCAAAACAAACGTTGCCAATTGGCGGAGAAAACACGACAATAATAGAGAGAAGATAAACAAAGATGGACGAAGACACTAAATGAAGACATTGGACTAGCACATTGCAGTAGTTGGAAGAAAAAGACGAAGATGAAGAAAAAATAGAGAGCAATAGTCTTTAGGTTTTTTCAATATGAAAAAATGATGTCGTTTTAATGAATAACAAAATGTTTTTCATTGTCTTTTGCTCTTCTTCTTTTGGCTACTGAATATATTTTTGTAGCCATATGTTTTTCATTGTGAAATCTATTTTCATTATCGATATTTTGGAATCTATATGTTTTAGCCACAAAAATAAGTTTAGAGATAAAAGAATGTAGCCAAAAGTTTTTAGCTATAAAATATTTTTTATAGCTAAAAACATTTAGCTACAAAACTGAGTTGATATTTAAAAAATGTTGCCAAATCTTATTAGCTATGAATATAAAATGTAGCATATACTAAACATCACTAATAGTTTCCCATGAGCCATCTAGTGCCAACAAAATTATTTCAATAGGATACAAATTTCCAAAATCATAGCCAAAGGTTGACTTTTATCTATAATTTTCAAACTATAGCTAAAAAAATAGCTAAAAGGCTACTTTGTTATAGTGTAAGTTGGTACAAATAGATGTGCAACAATACACAACTTTCTTCTTAGCCTACTTTTATTTGAGAGCTGGAAATAAAATCATAGCCAAAGGTTGACTTTTATCAACAATTTTCAAATTGTAGCAAGAAAAAAAGCTCAAAGGATAATTTGTTGTAGGGTAAGTTGGTATAAATAGATGTACAACAATAGACAACTTTCTTCTTAGCTTACTCTTGTTTAAGTGTTGGAAATATGTTTTTGACTCGTTGTCATATGAAAATCATCAGGCAACTGTTTTTAAATTACGTCAAATTAATACTGTGTCTGCCTATTGATTGCCCTATTTTGTGATAGTTAATATTGTAATAAACTGCAAGTGCACGATGTAGTTGTAGCTAGTACCGGTAAGTACTGGCCGATCCTATGAAAACTATGAATATTATTACTTACATTTCCCCCGTTATCTAGCCTAAGCATTGATTTTAGATTTTTAATGGAAAGAAACTAAAACTAAAAACAAATAAAATAAAATAGGAAACAATAATGAACACAGATATAATGGAATTCACTTAAAAAACTATCGTTATTAGAAATTAGTATTTAGGCTTCAATCCCACTAAAACCTTAACATATTGATCTTTTATCATGCTATTGTTTGTTCATTAATTGGACCATGGAGACTCCTATGGTATGCTAGTAGCTAAACTTGAGTTTACTAACAACTAATCCTAAGATCTCTAACCGAATTACTCAATTTAAATTTTATAGGATTGCATTACCGATTTATGAGTCCCTCTATTAGGTTTGACTCTAATCTGGAGGATTTATGTGTTCCTATCTCTAAGGTTGTAATTAACTCCTTCTAATTAAGGTAGATCTATTCACACTAGGATTTCTTAATCTCTATGTATGCAATCAGATTATCAATAAAACACGTAATTAGATCACAATAATCAATAAAACTAATCGCATTAATAAAACAATCAAATCATGTCAAAATATTAACACAAGGTTTATCTAACCTAAATACTAACTGGACATTTAGTTACACATTATCAAACACGAAATCAAACATACAATGACAGAAAAACAAAATGAAAACAATGGGTTCATAATTCTAAATCTCCTTTATTGTCTTTTAATGAATGTTTTTATGATATAGAGGCTTGATATTGAATTTTGATGGATCTATTGATGATTTCTTCGTGTTTCTCACTTCTTTAGACCAAACGCATCCATTTAGAAGTTCTCCACCTCTAAAAATCACCTCCTAATTTCTCATCTACTGATTTCCCCCAAAACGTTACTTTAATATAAAAATTTAGGTTTTAGGTTATGCACGATCGTGTGCACAGTTGTGTACAGGAACGTGCATAATTGGAAATCACTGGATATTGCGAAAGTACATGGGCATGTAAAAGTGCACAACCATGCACTCCTTCCAAATTGCTAATTTTTTGTTATACGCTATGTTTTCATCTGAATTCCTCTCCTTTAAGTCCATAAAGCCAATTGTCACCTGTAAACACACTTGAAGCGTATTAAATACCAAATATATGACAAAAGTATAAAATATTAAGCAATAATACATTAAATATATAGTCAATTAACCATCTATCACCTATTTGGTTAAATTTGAGAAATTGTGCAATTGAGTCATTGGTCTTTTGGCAGGAGTTGTTATGAATTGTTTCTTTTCGTGTTAATAAATAATATTCAATGGGAACTTTCCATCTTACAGTCTTGTTTCATCTCGCAAGCTATAAATCTTGCTAAACTTGTTGAGTCTAAATTGCATGACCGTTGCCCAACTTCTTTTAACCAGTCTCGATTTCCACCCTTATCTATAAACCCTTCCCTTCTACCTACAGTGTCTAAAAAGTGTTCCACTCTTGCTAAGTTTCTATACCCTGTTGACGTGCAGGAATGTCGTGGCAAGAGTTGGTGTTTAAATTACTAGGATAAATAAGTCCTGAATACTATTATTGAGCTAAGCAGTTTTTATTATTGCTATCTTATGAGGATTCTACTCCTAATTGTTATGTTATCTTGGCTCGAGTGGGAAACCACCTGAGATTTTACCCCACACCCTTCACCTAATTTAACTTTTGTTTTATCTAAATATGATTCCATTCTTTTTCATTTATCATTTACTGCATATTTTAGATTATTGGCCCTTAGACATTACATCTTAATGGTTCTAACAGAGAGATGTTCGTCAAATACAGAAGGATTCTATATAATACAACTACTTGAGCTGTCGCATAAAAAAAATACATTCACACAAATTAACTCAAGTAATCTGCTTGCCCCACTTAATCTCCACTTTGTTAATCACATACAATGAGGTTATTGGTAATCACCCGATCTCCTAAAAAATAGTGGCAAGGGGTGAGCTGCCTACTCAATAAGGGTAACCAGCCATATCCTTAAAATCAAATAACTCAATATGTAAATATAGAACTCAATCAAGTGATTAAAACATTCATATAATACAAAGATATACAACATTACTATGTCTAATTTGGACAATTAACAAACATCTCAAAAATTTACCAAATAATGATTAACATAAATATTAATTTATAACTGCTATTATGCTTTATCCTATAATTAATTGAATTGCCTAGGCCTTGCTTAATGTGGTAGGCTTATATCCAATGGTTTGCTGACACATCTCAACTTATTATAAACTCTCATCAAGTGGAAACCTAATTAAATGTATAAATATCAACATAGGGTACCTCAATTTCTTAATCTTATTTGCTACCCTGACACTACTCCAGTACCTAGTTATCAGCACAGGATATCTCATAGACTCAAGATGTCCCGGTACCACTCCGATACTTAGCCATAGGCACAAGGCATCCCTGAGACTTAGGATGCCCTGATACCTGCTCCATGAACTGATACCTAGTTAGCGCTCGCTCATCTCTAAACATTCTATCAATCTATGACCATCGAATGTAACCTATCCTAGGCAAGTCACAAATTGTCAATTTATACCAATTATTCATAACAGTTTATCAATTAGTCTCTATTTAATTAACACATTTTCTATTGAATTAACAAACAGTACACCTTATAAAACGTAACAAAATATAAACACGAAAAACCTTGTACTTCATTAATTATTTGTGAAATAAAATAAACATAATTCATGTATGTAACTATTAAAAATTAATTTAATTAATGATTAATTTAAAATATCATTTGATAAAAAATAATTTATTAATGACAAAATATACATTATTCTAAGATTATAGTTTAAGATTATCCTTACCTCAATTTCAGAGTCAACTAATTAATAGATCAATTTACTCTTTAATTAGACCTTCGGACCTAGAAATTACAAAATTATATTAAAGTCATTTCAAAAAAATTCCAACAAAATTGCACTTAATAATCGAACATTATTTCCTTTTGCACTTTATTCTTAATTATAAAAATAATATCTTTACTAACCTAACCACCCTAATTACTAAAATACCCTTAACTAATTAAAAGTGCTATTTGACCATTTCAATTCATACCAAAAATACTCTTCTTGGAATTAAATTTTAGATTTACCCTTAACTATTTGCATTTCCTATTTTGCTCCTTAATGCAACTTAAAATATCCAAACTGTCTTCTTCTTCACTCTCTCCTCTTCTCCTATTTCCTATTCTTTTCTCAATTTCTAGCTATTTTTCTCCATTTTTTTGTCTTTTTCCATGACGTCAATTTATCTCAAACAATTGCAACATGCAACCCAACTATAAACTTGTGTAGGATGATCAAAATCACAAAAAAGACATAAAATAACAGCTAGAATTTTACCTATTTGTTAAGGGATTTTATGGTTGTTAACCTCCACAATTTGCTGCAAATAACCAAAATGAGAAAAGATATAACAATAGTACTCCAGCTGATGACTTCTTTATATACTCCTCATTTTAATGGTTTTATAGGCTGGGTTGTTGGGTTTTGTTTTACTTCTTTGTGGGCTTTATAATTCTCACCTCTCAAAAGAATTTTATCCTCAAAATTAAATTACACATATGAGGATCCAAACAAATGAGGATATTGATGTTGAACTTCGTCTTCTACCTCCCAAGTTGCATCTTTTGGAGAACGATGATGAATCCATAAAATTACACCATCGGAATCTCCCGTCTTCTTAATTTCCAAATTCCAATATCTCCACTAGCTCCTCCTTATAAGTCATTTCATTTGTAACTTCAATCTCAGGCCTTGATATAACATGACCAGGATCCAATCAGTGCCGTCTCAACATCAACACATGGAACACACCATAAATCTGTGATAACTCTAATGGTACAATTTTATATAGCTCGGTATATCTCGGACTTAATTTCCCTCTCCGACCAAACCTCAAAATTTACCTCTAAGGTGATAGTCGAAGAAATGCCCTATCTCCAATACTATACTCCATCTCCTAAGGATGTTGATCGATATATTTCTTTTATCGATCATGAGCTACCTTCAAGCATTGCTTACCACCCCTATTTTCTCCATCGTCTTCCAAACCAACTCTAGTCCCTCTAACAAGTTAGCACCCTCTACATTCCAACATATCATATCTCTACACCTCTTGCCATATAATGCCTCAAATGGTGCCATATCGATGCTATAATGATAACTATTATTATACGCAAACTCCATCAAAGGTGGATATCTATCCCTGCCAATCACCAATGCTTTGTCTGCTCTTACTAAAAAGTTACTCCCGTTACTCTATTACACTCCCTCTCTTATCTACATCATATAAGAACCTCGAGTTTGTGCCTCTCTAATCCTATCTCCCAAATCTGGTTGGTCCTGTAATGTCACTAATAAACCACTTATATAATCAATCTCAAATTTCATATCCAGTGCCCTCAATTCCACCAATGGCTTCATACTATGTTCACTCAAACTAGCTATTACGCCTAAGTTTTTCCTACTCAAAGCATCTGTCACTATATTAGCCTTCCCTATGTGGTAATAAATAGTACAATCATAATCGTTCAATAACCCAATCCATCTTCTTTGCCTTAAGTTGAACTCCTTTTGAGTTAAGATATACTTAAGGCTCTTATGATTTGTAAGGATTCATAATGTATCTCATACAAATAATGTCTCAAAATCCTAAGAGTATGCACAATCGCCGCTAACTCCAAATCATGAGTGGGATAATTTAACTCATGTGATCTCAATTGAAAAGAGGCATAAGCTATCACTTTTCCATGCTGTATTAGTACACACCCAAACCTACCTTTAAAACATTAATATATACCTTAAAACCTCCACCACTCGATGGTAACACTAAAATTGGGCTAGAAGTCAATCCTCGATTAAGCTCCTCAAAACTCTTATCACACTAATTGGTCCACTCAAACTAAACTCCTTTGCTCATCTTGGTTAAGGGGTTAGTTATTATCAAAACGCCTTTTACAAATCTCCAATAATACCCAGCAAGTCTTAGAAACCTCCTTACCTCTAATATATTTCTAGGTGGCTCCCACTTTATAATTGCCTTTAACTTAGTATGATTAGGCATCATTCCCTTTTAGGATACCACATGTACAAGGAAAACTACCCACTCTATACAATTATCTCTCCATTAAAATCTATAATACAATCCTCAAATGTTGCTTATACTTCTGTTTTCTCCTCAAATACCCTAATATATTATCAATGAACACTATCATAACTTTATCCCTATACTCTTGAAAAGTTTTTTTAATCAATTCCATGAATGCAACTGGTGTAATAGCTAACCCAAAAGGCATCACTAGGAACTCATAATGGCCAAATCGAGTATAAAAAGCTGCATTGGGAATACTTGGCTCAGCTATCCTTAACTGTTAGTATCCCGATCTTAAGTCAATCTTGGAAAATATGATAGCTCCCCTTAGCAGATCTAAAAGATCATTTATACTCAACAACGGGTACTTGTTCTTCACTTTCACCCTATTTAGTTATCGATAATCCATGCATAGTCTCATACTGCCATCTTTTTTCTTCATAAACAGCAATGGACCTCCCTAGGATGATGTGCTCGGTTTAAAAAAGCCCTTTTCCCAAAAACTCCTCTAACAACCTTTTAACTCTTTTAACTCGATAGTAGCCATCTTGTAAGGTGTTATAGAAATTGTTGAAACTTAAAGCATAGTCTCAATGGTGAAATATGTCTCTCGTTGAAGTGGTAAACCTGGTAAATCTAAGAATTCCTCTGAAAATTCCCTCACCACAAGAATATCTTCTAACCCAGGACTCATCTCCCTCACATTTATATTATAATGGTGAAATATGCCACTCGTTGAAATGGTAAACCTGGTAAATTAGAGAATACCTCTAAAAATTCCCTCATCACAAGAATATCTTCTAGCCCAGGACTCATCTCTCTTATATTTATAATATAAGCTAGATATGCCTCACACCCATATAACATCAATCATCTAGTAATGACGGTCGAGATCATAAATATTGGGAACACTTTATGATCCCCCTTAAATATCACTTTTGATTTACTTGAAGACTTAATCGTAACCTCCTTTGCATAACAATCCATTACAACTCGATGTTGTGCCAACCAATCCATCCTGAGAGTTACATCAAATTTTCTTAAATCCATCACTATCAAGTTAAATAGTAGCTTCACTCCACTAATCCTCACTGGCTTCTCCCTCCTTACACTATTTACTACCACACAGGGTCCTATTGGCAGCCACACTCTTAGTTCATATCCTAATAGAGTAACCTTGCCTAGAACTCTAGTACAAACTTTAAAAAATTGTTAGAATGTGTAGACCCTCTCTACTAACACATAAGCATTAACAATAAATAATGAAATAGTATCAGAAATGACATCATTGGATGCAGGTGCTCCTCCCTCGTCATATGATACATCCTCGCTTAAGTTTGACCCTGAGCTAGGGATGTCCCATTAGTATCTTACTTACTACTACTCCGTGTCCAATTCCTTTAACACAACCTCTACTACCAATTCTACATGAGTCTCTACCCAAATTAAAGGCACCACTATGACTATGTACTATCTCCTTTGCCCTTACTCCCAAACTAATCCCTATTGTCAAATAACTCCTCTATAAGTGTCCCCACTCTCCACAAATATAACATGGTTGATTGATCTCAGTAAATCGCTAATATGGTCCTCTATGAAATCTCTCGTAGTAGTACAACTCTATACTTCTCTATTAAAAGTTCCTCTAAAACTCTGACTAACCCTCTGTAGAATCCAATTGATGGTGCACTAGTAGTGTTATGTTGTCTTGAATCCCTACTAGCTTCTTGATCTTCACAAGACTGGTAGAAACTACCACTCCTACTTGATATGGAATTGACTTTTTTAGATTCACAGCACTAGTAAACTATGAATGATTAGCTCCCTTGTTAACAGACTGAATCCCCTCTCAATGATGACTCTCTCATAGTCATTTTAACTCTCATTTCCTTTTGACTTATTTTATCTGTCCTCTACTCTAAGTGCAGTTTGTATTAACTTTTTAAAATCAAAAGTAATAGCTCCCAAACCCAAATGAATATCCATCCTCAAACCTTATTCAAATCGGTAACATATGTCTTCTACATTTGTCATAACCTCCAATGCATACTTAGACAATGCTGCAAAATGAGCCACATAGTTTGCCACTGACATCTCCTCTGTCTAAACCAAACTCAAAACTCCATCTTCTTTCGATCTTGATATATCTGTGGAGTGTATATCTCTAAACTCTCTCTGAAAATCTTGCCAAGTCATCTCTTGAGTCTCATATGATCTCTTCACTGACTTCTACCAAGTTAGTGCATTTCCCTAGAATAAGGAAATGATAAATTGCAACCTTCTTTATAAGGTACACTCCAGACAATCTAAAATTAACTATATCTGCTCCCATCATGCCTTAGTCTCCTCAAAATTAGTAGTACCTTGAAACTCTATTGTACCCATCTTACAAATCCACTCATATTTGTGAGCCACCTGAGAATCACCTCGAGTTAAAGATACAATAATAACTAGATGCATCAACTAAAAGAATTGCATTATCGGTTATGGGATTGACATCTCTCCCCCTATTCAATCCGTTTAGACATCCCCTGATTTGGCATATCTGGAGCATGAATCAAATTACCTAATTTTCCAATCGATTCTGGGCCAACATGATCCTCTCCTAAAACCATCATAGATAAGATAAGAACACATCATTAGTTTTTTTTTCACCCAATATATCCCCATAAATGTAAACCTGCTCTGATACCTCCTAATGTGATGCTCCAAAGAATTCTTAAACTAAAATTATCCAAATTGTTCCTGAAGCATAATATTAATTACCAAAATCCTCAATAGTTCTAAAAAGAGTTGTTTGTCAGATACAAAAGTATTCTATATAACACACTTACCCGAGTTGTCACATAAAAAATACATTCTCATAACTTTACTCAAGTAATCTGTTAGCCCTACCTAATCTTCACTCTATCAATCATGTACACCAGGGTTATTGGCAATCACTTGATCTTTTAAATATATAGTGGCAAGGGGTGAGCTGCCTACTCAGTAAGGGTAACCAACTGTACCCTTAAAATCAAATAACTAAACATATAAATATAAAACTTAGTCAAGTGATTAAAAAATAAAATAATACAAAGATACACAACATTAATCAGTTTAATATGAACAATTAACAAACATCTCAAAATTTTACCAAATAATGATTTACCCAAATATTAATTTATAACTACCATTTATGCTTTATCCCATAATTAACTGAATTGCCTAGGTCTTGCTTAATGTAGTAGGCTTACATCTAATGGTCTGCTAGCTCATCTCAACTTATAATAAGCTCTCATCAAGTGGAAACGTAATTAAATGTATAAATATTAGCATAGGGTACCTTAATTTCTAAATCTCACATGGTACCCTAGTACTACTCCAGTATCTAACCATCGACATAAGATATCCCAAAGACTGAGGATATCTTGGTACCACTCTAGTACCAAGCTATGGGCCTAGGACATCCTCGGGACACAGGATGCCCCAGTATCTGCTTCACAGATAGATACCTAGCCATCGCTTGCTCACCTCTAAACAACCGATCAATATATGACCATCGAATGTAACCTATCCTAGACAAGCCACAAATTCTCAATTTACATCAATTATTCACAATATTTTATCAGCCAATATCTATTTAATTAATACATTTTCTATCAAATTAACAAGCAATACACCTTATAAAATGTAACAAAATATAAACACGAAATACCTTGTACTTTATTAATTATTTGAGAAATAAAATAAACCTGATTCATGTATGCAACTATTAATTAATAATTAATGATTAATTCAAAATATAATTCGCTAAAAAATAATTTATTAATATCAAAATGATACACTATTCTAAGAGTACAGTCTAAAGTTATACTTACCTCAATTTCATACTCAACTAGTTGATAGTCCAATTTACTCCTTAATCGGACCTTCAGATCTAGGAATTACAAAATTCTATTAGACTAATTTCAGAAAATTTCCAACCTAATTACACTTAATAATCCAACATTATTCCCTTTTCCATTTTATTCTTAATTATAAAAATAATATCCTTACTGACCTAACCGCCTTAATTACTAAAATACCCTTAACTAATTAAAAGTCCTAGTTTACCCTCATTTGTTTCAATTAATACCAAAAATACCCTTCTTGGAGTAAATTCTAGATTTACCCTTAACTATTTGCATTTCCTATTTTTCCCCTTAATGCAACTTAAATTTTCCAAAATGCCAGCTTCTTCACGCTCTCCTCTTCTCCTATCTCCTCTTATTTTCTCATTTTCAGCCCCTTTTTCTCCATTTTTATTTCTTTCCATGATGTCAATTTGTCTCAAACGATCACAACATGCAATCCAACTATAAACTAGTGTAAGATGATCAAAAATCACAAAAAAGAAATATATCCTATTTTGGTTCTTTTATCTTTGGGAATTTTTTGTAATTGTTTACAAATTTGTTCTTGATCGATAAGATTTATACGAATATGACCATTACATTGATCTATTCTAATGGGTGTTTCATGTACTTTTTTCCAAAATAGATAATATTTTTTTGATTTATTATATTATGAAACACATGATGATTAATATCTTGTCCGGCTTTAAGATTTAAATTTGCTTTAGCTATTTGTTTTTGTTTTTCTTTTGATAATAAAGTATTAATATGGAAAGTTCCATTAGATTTTGTTAAATTACTCAAATCCCTATTCCTACCACAGAACCTAGTCCATTAAGCACTCAGTTTGAACCCATCTTGGCCCAAAAGCAAGAAGACTTCAAAGAAAACAAAACTTATGTTATCTTCAATGGACTTATAGCTAGCCTCTATGATGAATGGCATAAGGTTGCAATACACATCACTGGAAACCCCTTTATCCTCCATAAAAGTTTCTCTACAAAATTTGAAGCAGAACAAGCCCTGGTTGAATTTACAAACCCATTTCTCAAGCCTCAATATAAACAAATCTTGGAAAAGCCCGTTGAACCCAAAATGAAAACCTTAGGAAAACCCATCAAAATGGAAAAAATAAATGCAATACCTACCAAAGCCCTAAAGGATGAAATGAAAAAATAAAACCAGACATGTTTTATTATTGTTTTCAAGCCCTTAATCCATGGATCGAAGCCCAGAAACTATTTCAATATTACCCACAAAATAGAGGAAAATATGGACCCAAAATAATCATCTTTCTTAAAACCGATCCACTTACTACTTATCTTTTCTTCCAGAGTGGACTTATCGATACCATTTATTTAACCAATTTAAATATCTTGGCCAATTTTCCTATTGGATTCACTACTGCAGTCAAAAATTACAAGGATCAATTTGCCAAAGAAAGATAAATTTTCATGAAAGTATTCAGCAGTTATCCCATTTTGCAGGAGCTACTATTTGTATAGCATCTAAAACATTAATACATAATTGGAAAAAATTAAATAAACCATTACAAATAAGAATAACATATGGAAGAATTAAACCAATATGGTATGTTAGTTATTATAATAATATTCTTATTGAGAAATATACATTTACAACACCATCAATTTATCAATAAGAATTAGGATTACCTTTAATATGAGGAATAAATAGCAACTACAATTTTACCTATGTGTTAAGGGATTTTAAGGTTGTTAACCTCCACAATATCCTCACAATTTTATTCAAAACAGAAAAAATTAGAAAACATATACGAAAAGTGTCACCTGTAGGAGCAAAATGGTAAATTAAGACACATACTAGTTTTAGTTGAGAGAAAAATGAAGAAGAAAAAGGCGTCGTTAGTGTTTTTCTATTTTTTCTCTAGCTGATGACTTCTCTATTTACTTCTTATTTTAATGGTTTTACAGGCTAGGTTATTGCATTTTGTTTTATTTCTTTATGGACTTTACACTTAGGCTATTCTTTTATAGTCTTGATCGATTTGGGTAGCACTTATAATATAATGCAACCTCTAATTGCCAAATTCTTTCAACTTCCAATACTAATTCTGTAATGTCCTATCTCCTAAATTGTTGAGGGTTAGAGGTTTAGAAGATTAAGTGCATGCATATTGTATTAATAAATTGACATATTCCGGGATGCTTAGATATGATTTTGATAAATTAGAATTAAATTAGAAATTGATGGATTTAAGGTAGTAATTTGGAGTTAATTATTAAAAATCGAAAGTTTGAGGAGTCAATGTGTAAATTGGATTAGTAAAATTCCTAAATGTTAAAATTTGTGACAAGTGACACTTTATATTTGTGACAAGCGGCACTTTATGTTTGCAACAAGTGTCTCTTTAAATTTGTGACAAATGGCACTTTAGACTTGTGAATTGTGGAGCTTTAGAATGGTGACATGTGTAGCTTTACAAATGGTGACGTGTAACCTTACAAGTGGTGACATATGGAGGCTTAAATAAGTGAAATGTGGAGCCTAAAGTTAGTAACACATGGACCAATAGAATGACCAATAGAAGGATAACATATGGACCAATAGAATGGTGACACGTGGGTTAATGAAATGGCGACGCAAGGATTAGTTTGACCTTCTTTGAAATTTCTAGAGAAAATAGATGTAAAGTAAAAATAAGGGATAGTGAAGGTTTGCTATGAGGTTAGAAGAGGGAGAAAAACAAAACGAGAGAGAGAAAGAAAGAAAAAGGGGAAAAGAAGAGGAGAAGGAAAGAAGTTACCAAGGTAAGTCGAAATTCTGCTTTCAACTTCATCTTCCAATTTTGATCTATTTTACATATCTTTAGAGCATGAATTTGAAGAAACTCAAACAACAAAAGTCATAGATATAGATCTTAGCTTGACCTCTGTGAAAGGGGCTTGATAAATAGTGCCTAAAGCTTAAGTTATACTTGTTTCCCTAATATTGCCCATGATAGACCCTGTGCAAGAACCTTGTATTATTTCCTAAATTTTGTGGGCTTTAGAACCCAAATTAGTCAAAGTATAAAGCATGAAAATGATTATTGATATCTTATTAATGCGTTTGTGAAATGGCTTGGCTATAAGATGTCTTGATAATGATTTATTGTTATTTGAGCATTGGTTACTAGTCTGTTTCTTACCAAAAAATAGGACAAAATTTAGATAGGATTGTATTCTAAAGGGGGATGCTGTGTAATATCCCGTTTTCCCATACTAAGGATTAGGACCCTAGACAACAGTATATAAGAAATAGTATTGAAAAATTAGGCAATGCATTTCATACTCATGCATAACTTTAACATACACACACATGAATTATGATTTTTGTACACATTACAAAGACTGTTTATGCACTCAATTGACATTTTCTGAGTATAAAAGATTTAAAATGGTTATGATGTGAAATGTGAATAGTTATGTCTTGAATTTTATTATAATTGGTGATTTAGAATTTAATTGTTATAATTGAAAGATTTATGAAATTATAGGTAATTTGGGACTAGGAAAAATGCTAAATGGCAAGACAAATTGATAAATGGTAGTAGAAATGGTTGATATATGGCAATAGAAATAATTGACAAGTGGTATTAGGATTTATTGGCAAGTGCCCTAGAAAATTAGTGACAATTGGTTTAGAAATTGGGAGACAAATGGACTAGAGCTTAAATGATATTGGATACAAAGTTAAAAGACGTTAGCATTATAAATTAAGTGGTAAATGTCATGACGCCATGACACTTACCAAGCATTATTTACCTTGCTTTTAACCTATCTTATGATATTAACATCTTGAAAGACTATCTTAATTGTCTTTCATCTTATTTCTACAAACTCTTCTCTTCTTCATTTTTTGTTCTTCATTTTCTTCACTCACGACCATCTCACTCTCACCCTTATCATGTTGAGTTCTTACTATTTTTCACTTTATTTCTTCAAGATCCTTGTTATCTATTCATCTTGTTATAAAGAAAACCTACTCTTTCCTTCTTGAAAGATGATGATCGTGTACTATTTTGGAAGCTAGGGTTTTATGGTGATTTGAAGAGGTGTTAGAGTTAAGACGAGTAAGTAGCACATTTTTCTTCATGGGTTGTTTTAAGTGAAACATTTTTAATGATAGTTTATAGATGGAATGATCATGTTAATGGAGTTAAATATATTCTAAAAAGTGGATGAAGAAATGGGTATATTCATGTCCTATTTTATGTATATGATGAGAAATAATTTATAAATTGTTATAGGGATGTTTTAGAGATAGAATGATCATGAAAATGGCGATGAATGAGTCTTGAACGTTGATGAAGAAATGTGTAGGTATATGTTCTTTTTTGTATGATTGATAAACCATAGGCTATAAGTTGTCTTATGAAACGTTTTGAGATAGAATTGAGGTAAGAATGAAGAGGAAATAAAGTAGAAAATGATGAACTATGCATATGATGTGTAACACCCCATTACCCTAGGGTACACACCGGGACGCCCGTAGGTCATTCCGATACATATCCTAAGATAAGGGAGTGCTACGTGCGATCACTACTGAACTCCA
>JANQBM010000004.1:22221756-22252147 GCA_025594535.1 Erythroxylum domingense
TGTTGAAATTTGTTTTCTATAATATTTTTTATTTTCAAGAAAGATTTACCTTTTGGATATTTAGTTTTCCAAATGAAAATACCTCTTAATTATGGATAAAATAGAAAATTTTATACAGGGCTATGATTGAAGAATTAAATAAAAAGATAGAAAAATTAAACTTAGAAACTTTAATTCATACAAAACCCAATACATTCAAACAAGAAGTTCATTTAAACCCTAATATAAGTGATATGTTTAGTGCTTCACAAAGTCCCCCTAAAAATTTTGTTGAAATTAAGTAGATATAGAAAAAGAGATTGATATCTTTTACATATTTAAAAACAAGTTTTTTTAGAAATTATATATGTATGACTTATAAATAATTTATTAATAGTAATAATAATTTGACTAAGGTATAGATTCCATTAATTTATAAATAAAATGAGTGTAGATAATAAATAAATAAATATTATTACCAAATTATAAATTATTAAAATATATTACTAGTCTTTTATAAGTATATTGATTAATATAATATTAATTATTACTTAAATATGATTAAAATAGTATTTTAATAAAATAAATGTATTATATATTTATTTATATTTTTTAATATAAGATGGTGTGTAAATAATATGATATAAGAATAAAATTCTGAGAATTTTTATGTTTTAATTTATTAATAATAAAAGTAACAATTAATAATTTATAAAATATAGATTATAAATAAAAATAAGAAGTATGATCATGTTATTTATTAGTAATATTAAATAAAATTATTATTTTAGTAAACTAATGAATATATTTTAATATATAATAACATTTATTTTAATAAAATAAATAAAAAGTGTTATATGATTAGAAATTATTCATATTCAATTTTTACAGTGAAAAAAATATTGTTGAAATTGAGGAGCTACAGAAAAAGAGATTGATATCTCTTACATATTAAAAAACAAGTAATTTTTTTGAAAAATATTTAAAGGCAAAGTATGAGGACGTCCGTATAAATAATTTACATTCCCACATTTACGCTTCAACGAGGTACATCTCCGTTACAACTCAATTAAGAAAATCCCGAAATTGTCCATTTCTCGAACAAATTTCTTCTTCTCCCGTCCTCTCTCTCTCTCGGTGGCGTTACACGCCTCTTTCTCTTTTTATAATTTCTACTCGGGCGGCTTTCTCCTCTCTCTCTGGTTAGCCCTCCGGCGACGTGATTGGACCATCGCTGATCTCACCGTCCATGACTCTGATGACATCTCCGCCACTTGATGTAATTCACAGAAATCTCTCCGCTCCACTACCTGCTTATCACTCTCTCTGCGTGTCTACACGCTTGTTTGTTGGTCGATGCTTGATTCTATTCGATTTGATTTTGATACTGGAATGAACTGGCTGCTTTTTTTGTGAGGAACGAAATTTGGATGTTTAGCTTGTGTGATTCACCATGTGTTGTCGTGTCCATGCAGATTTGCTGCTAGGGTTTCGATGAGCAGATCCGAGCTCTTCCCATCTCACTCTTTGGTTCTGATTTGTTTGGTCTTTTTTATTCTGTTTTAGCAGCAGCAACAGGAGGACGATGAGATGCTAGTCCCACACTCCGACTTTGCGGACGGCCCCCAGCCCATGGAAGGTATGCACTCCAATTTTTCATTTCCTTTCCTTCTGTTCGCTTCCCTAGAAATGGAAATTAACGCTTCTACGGACAAAAGGAATTCATTTTCATAATGCACACAAACTGAATAACTTGTTACGTGGACGGTCAGGTTAACTGTTATTTTGCTTTTGTCGTTGATGACCGTACTTCTGTTAATTATCTTTTTTCTTCTCGAGTTATAGTTGGGTTTTTGTATTTGGTAGCGTAATTGATTGACCAGAAGGGATTTTATGAAGGTTTACTGAAATTGACTTTGGATGATATGGAACTGTCACTTTTTTACTGTCTCAGCAATTCCATTGATCAGTTGGTTTTCTAGAATGCTCAGTTTCAAAATTTTAAGATATTTTGCTTTATTGCGTGGAATTACTTTCTAAGTTTATATTATTATTTTTAATAGCACAATCAGAGAATGCGAGTGCAGTGGATGCACAGTCATTAGATGATCCACCATCAGCAAGGTTTACATGGACAATTGATAATTTTTCAAGGCTTAATACCAAGAAGCTTTACTCTGATATTTTTGTTGTCGGTGGCTATAAATGGTATGTTGACACTTTTAATTTGTAATATTTTCTGCATATGTTTCGTTCAGTTCAATTTTTTTGACTATTGAGACTCATATTGCTAGGCGGATACTTATTTTCCCCAAGGGCAACAATGTGGATCATTTGTCAATGTATCTAGATGTTGCAGATTCAGCAACTTTACCATATGGATGGAGCAGATATGCCCAGTTTAGTTTATCAGTGGTCAATCAAATTCACCAAAAATATTCCATCCGAAAAGGTACTGGCATAATGCTTTTGCATTGAAACTCTTTAACTTTTCCTTTTGCATCTACTCTTTCATGTTCACTTGTTAATGTTGCCTTAAAATATTTCTGCAACTTTGGCAACTATCTTTGGGAGTAGAAGCACATTTGCAAAATGCTGAAGAAGTCCTCATCCTCCTCTCCCCTCTCCCTTAGTCTTTTCTTGTGTTTTAAGGGATGAAATCTATTGCCATATTCTACTTTGTTAGTTCATTCAAAATTTTCTTTTTTCTTTATCATTCTATGTTAAATTATGGTTAGGTGTTAAAAAAATCTTGAACTTTTCTCAAATTTATAATTCTAACCTAAGCTTAAAAAAATGGTAATAAAATGTTCCAAATTTTAATTTTCGCAAAAATATCCGCTATTAGACCCTAATTAATAGTGCTGACATGGCTAACTATATTAGCTTACCTATCTACCACATGGCTAACACGTGTTCTATCATTGTCATGTGGCAAATACATATTAAAAAAATTAAACTATTAAAACCTAGAAACCTTAAATCTATAGAATACCTTTAACCATAGATTTTTCTATCTCCATCATGAAAAAAAAGGCAATACCAATGGAGATGGGGTCATTGACAAATCTTGAGTGTTTGGCCCTCTCCATAAATAGAATAAACCAGTTTATCCAATGAGCATTGGAACCTTTCATAAATTGCATTTCTTGAATTTGAGCAGCAACCAATTTAGTGGCAAGATTCCAATTGAAATGGGTAAATTAGTTCACTTGTTCTAGCTTGTATTGAGTTATAACTTTGTCAATGGAGATGTACCCGTGGAACTCTCTAAATTGCAAGACATTTGAGTTATTAAATATTTCTTGCAATTCCCTCATTGAAAAAATCCTAGCAAGTTTTGAGCACTTGCGTGGCATGGAATATGTAGACTTGTCAAAAAAAAAAAAAAGGCTTGGTGGTCTTGTCCAAACAGTAAAGCTTTTCAAGAAGCAGAATTGGAGGGAAACATGGGACTATGTGGCAATGTTACTACTCTAAAACTTTGCAGAACTTCAAAGAAGCACAAATCTTGCAAACCCACAAAAGTTCTTAAAGTTGTCTTCCCTGCTATTGGTGTTGGGAGAATTTAGGGTTGGAGGTATTTTAGGAATTTAGGGAATTTAACATTTCATTTTTAATTTTTAAATATTTATTTGCCATGTGGCAATGATAGGACGTGTCAATCATGTGGCAAATAGGTAAGCTAACGTGAAATCGTTAACTGCGGGCTTAATGACATTCTATTTTTGCAAAAAATTAAAAAAATACAACATTTTATTCTTATATTTTGAAATTCGGGTGAGAATTGCAAAATTGAGTAAAATTTATGATTTTTTTTACAATTAACCCTTAAATTATCACATTAAATTTTATGATTGTATCTACTCATCTTGTTTGAAGATAATGCAATATCAAGTAAAGTCATGCTAATGTTATTTGACATTTAGCTTGATGATTCATGTTTACTCTGTCAATTGAACGTGATGGTTCTTGAGGGAAGGCTTGATCATGAAGAATATATTGTTTGTCCTTTATGCTCTCCGAATAATTTTGTCTATGTGAGGTATGCCTTGGGCTTTTTTTTTCGCTATAACAATGTTATGATAAAGACATTCATTACGTGTGAATTAGAGTTGCTAGTTTTTAAATAACTTTTATGTTTGCTTGAATTTAGTACTAAAGAAGTAAAAGCAATGGAATAGTGCTGGAGTTATGCTTAGAGTTTACAACAGGAAATAACTTCTAAATTTTGGAATAGACAAAACTTTTACCATCGCACCAATACATTCTACAAGTCATTGTAGGGATTTATGGATCACTCCTAGATTTAATAATCACTATTAGAGAGAAACAATTGCACATGCTTGTTGATATATAATACCTATAGTATGGAAAACAAGCTTTCGGTTTGGGTGTTAAAGATTAAATTCAAATTGGAATTTATGTTAGGTAATTGAGAACTGAATGACTAATTTTTTTGATAGGTTGTTTGGTTTAAATTGAAATCATATGCCCCCTGTTTGTTTGGTTCGTTTGAGTACATGAATCAACCAAAAAACCTATATAACATGTATCATGAAATTGCTATTGGTGGCACAAAGTAATACTACTTATCATGCTACATATGCAACTTCTAATTTAACTGACTAAGGAAGAGGGGAAAATGTAAGAAAAGAAATCATATATATTCCAACAACTATAGATGCAAATGTTAGAGAATAATTGACCTTTTAACATTGGTGTAGCTAAAAAACCATTGGAATTTATTTTCTTGTCAGAGTTGTATGTTAGCTATTTATTTGAGTGATTGAATTCTTCTCTCACTTTCTGCTTTTTATGGTCAATTATGTCTTAGTTTCTATAGGATATATTATTATAGAAGAAACTTTGTTAGGTTGTTATACGAGTAAGTTATGAATTGTTGTGCATTACAGATGTAAGTTTGTTATACAGTGGGGAAGGTTGAGTAAGTTTGTTACACAACAATAGTAACTTGTATATAAAGGGACAATAGTATGCCTTTCGGGATAAGTGAAGATAAAATGTTTTGCTTACTTCCATTACGACATGGTATCAGAGCAAAATAATGGGTTCTGATATGAAACTCTAGATTTCCTTATTTGGTCAAAACAAGCATGGCTTCTAGCTCACAATCGCAGAGCTCTAGACCAAGTAACAATGGAGGTCCTTTTTACTTGCATATTTCAAATCATCCAAGAATGGTGTTAGTTACAACCCTTCTTATTGGAAGCAATTATCCGTCATGGAGCAGAGCAATGAGAATTGCTTAAGGAGCAAAAGTCAAGCTTGGATTCATTGATGGAAAATGGAAGAAACAAAAGGAAGATTCGCCTAACTTTGATCAATGTTGCAAAATAGACTATATGGTAACTTCTTGGATTTTAAATTCTATCTTGAAAGAAATATTCGAGGCATTTGTATACACAACATTTGCTTATGATTTTTGTAGAGAATTAAATGAGAGGTATGGTGAATGTAATGTGCCGCTACTCTATCAGATTAAATGAGACATTAGTTCAATTTCTTAGGGGTATATGTCCATTGTGAGATACTTTACGAAATTGAAGAGGCCATGGGATGAAATAGCTTGTCTTGCACCAATTCCACAATGTAATTGTGGTGCAACAAGATTAATGACAGAACTCAATGAGAATGACAATTTGATGCAATTCTTAATTGGTCCTAGTGATGTTTATGATACAGTTTGAAATCAGATTCTTGTCATGGATGCACTTCTAAACATCAATAAAGCCTATTTGATGGCAGTACGAATAGAAAAATAGAAGGAAGTGCATCTGTGTATTTCAGAAGTTACAGAAACTGCCATGCTAGCTAAGAATCAATTAACTCAAAGCATCAAAGGTGGAAACAAGAACAACCTGAGGAAACAGGTTACTAAAGACGATCTGTTTTGCGAATTTTGCAAAATGCCAAGACACACAAAGGATACATGTTTCAAGATCCATGGTTATCCAAATTGGTACAAAGGGGCAAAAGATAAAAAAAGGAAAAGCAGTGTAAAAACATTTGGAAACATGCTGAAAACACCTCTTGAAGAAGAAGTTGAGCTAAGTCAAAATGCAATTGGAAAATTGTAGTTACAATGATTCAACAAGGGATTGAAAGCTTTTTTAAAGAGGAAGGCATGCTAGATGGAAAAACATGGTGAATTTTGCCCATCTTCATGATTTTGCAGGTAGTACTCTAAACCACTACTTCAGTACGCTTGGTTTTATTGAGCATGCTTCTTGGATAATAGATACTGGGGCTTCAAGTCACATGTGCATCACACTTCAAATGTTTGATAAACCTATAGCGGTAAAACTATACACACCAGTTTACCTACCTAATAGTTTTGTACAATTAGTTGATTATAAAGGAAATCTCAGTTTAAGCCCCCATCTTACACTAAGTTTTGAATGACATGTGCCATCATTCAAACACAACTTACTTTTTGTGAATAAACTTGCTGTTTCAACCAAGATTAAGTCTGTTTTTATCCAAACTTGTGTGTTTTACAGGACCTATAGACTAATCATATGCTAGCAGTGGGTAAGTTGCTAGTAGGACTTTATATAATTGACAAAACTCATTCCTTCCACAAACTATTAAGCATTGTCTTTCCTTGTTTCATAATTGTTCTAATTCCCTAATTTGTTGTTGTCAAGCAAGTACTATTGATATATGGCACCAAAGATTAGGCCATTCCTCATCCATTGTCATCAAACACTTGAATTCCTCATGTACTTCAAGAGACATTTATGTTATTGATCAACACTATGATATTTGTCATTTGTCTAAAAAAAGTCGACTTGTTTTTCCTCGTAGCACTATCAACACCACTGCTTGTTTTGAATTACTGCATATGGATATTTGGTTTCCTTATAAACAACAATCCCTTAGTGGAGCGCATTATGTTCTGACTATAGTTGACGACTACAACGATCTACTTGGACCTATTTACTGAAATATGACTCAAACACTAGAAGTTATTAAGCAATTTTCCAAAATGGTAGCTACTTAGTTCCAAACATCAGTTAAAGGTGTCCACACTGACAATGGTTCTAAGTTTGTTAATCAAACTTGTGAAACTCTTTTCAACTTTCTCGAAATCCTTCATCAAAGGACTTGTGTTTACACCCTTAAACAAAATAGAGTTGTCGAACATAAACATAGACATTTATTGCGGGTTGCTCGTGCCATTCTTTTCCAATCTTGTTTGCCTAAACGCTTTTGAGGTTATGACATTCTTATTGCAGCTTATATCATCAACTGATTCTCTTCTCCTTTACTAAAATGGAAATCGCCTTACCAAATTCTATTTCAAAGAAGACCAAACTATCAATTTCTGAAGATTTTTGGGTGTCTATGCTTTGCGTCAAACATCAATCCAAAAAAGGATAAGTTTGAGTCAAGAGCTTCCAAGTGTATTTTTATTAGTTATTCCTCAGGTAACAAAGCTTACGAACTTTATGATCTTTGTACAAATAAAGTTTTCGTTTCTAGATATGTTGTTTTCTATGAACACATTTACCCTTTTACGACCATTTCAGATATCTCAAATAATATTCCACTTCCCATGTTACCTTCAGATATTGATGTCCATCTTCCATCCGTGAATGTTCACAATTCTTCTACTACTGTACAAAATGACACTAACACTTCAACTTCTTCTAATCCTAATAGTTCAGTTCCATCACTTGTTGATTCTAGTGATATTCTTCGTAGGAGTCAACATAATAAACACAAACCGTTGTGGATGAATGATTTTGTCACAAATTTGGTTTTCTCCTGCAATTGCTAGTTTACTTGCTAGAAATACGTAAAACATTTTGCCACATTCCCTTAAAACCTTCCTGTATGTTGTTTCTTCTCATATTACATCCCATCACATGTCGTTTTTAGCACAAATATCTGATGTCAAGGAACCATGTTCATTTAATCAAGCTAAAACTGATCCATAGTGGGTCAAAGCTATGAAAATTAATTGTAGGCTTTAGAACAAAATGACACCTGGGAGATTATAGATTTACTTGAAGGGAAAAAGCCAATTGGCTCAAAGTGGATGTACAAGGTTAAATTTAATCCAAACAGTGCAGTGGAGCCTTATAAGGCAAGGCTCGATGCGAAAGTCTATAATCAAATAGAAGACGTCGACTACATAGGTAGCTTCTCACCGGTTGCCAAAATGGTTACTATTCGAGTTTTTTTGGCAGTTGCTGCTACTCAAAGTTGGCCAATAAATCATCTCAATAGCAACAATGCCTTCTTACATGACTTTATTGATGAAGAGACCTTTATGGTGCCCTTGAAAGGATACACTAAAATCGGACCAAATCAAGTTTGTAAGTTAAAATGCTCCCTTTACGGTCTTAAGCAAGCATCTCGACAATGGAATCAAGAGTTAACCTCCAAGCTATCTAGTTTTCGGTTTATTCAATCCTCACATGATCTCTACTTGTCTGTGAAACCTCATCATGATAGATATATTGCTCTTGTCATTTATGTTGATGATATTTTGGTTACAGCCTCATCTAAGAACTTAATACAAGATGTTAAAATTTTCTTCATCAATAGTTTACAGTTAAAGATCTTGGTTCGACCAAGTACTTTCTTTGTCTTGAGCTAGTGCCTTCTGAAGATCGTTTGTACATTCGTCAATGCAAATATGTTCTTGAACTCATCAATGATGCTGGGCTTATGGAATCTAAACCAGTTGGCACTTCGTTACCCAAAAGTTGTTGATTTGATGATGTCAACTCTCCTTTGTTACCTGAACTAGATCGCTACTGACGACTTGTGGGACGTCTTCTCTATTTAGGCTTCACAAGATTTGACATTACTCATGCTATGCAGCAACTTAGCAATTTGTTCAAGCTCCAACACAACATTGGACAATTGCATTACATGTTTTAAAATACTTGAAAAACTCTCCTTTAAGAGGCTTATATTTTCCTCTAAACAATTCTTACGATCTTCAAGCATATTGCGATGATTAGGCTTCTTGTCTGTTCAACCGACGATCTTTAACTGGTTTTTGCATCTTTATTGGTGATGCTTTAATATCATGAAAAACTAAGAAACAGTCAACATTTTCCTGTTCTTTTGCTGAGGCAGAGTATCGTAGGCCTCCTAGCCATTGTGTGTGAGCTATAGTGGATTTCATATTTGCTTCATGATTTTCACATTGATATTACTCTTCTTGTTCCTTCATGGTGTGACAATCAAGCAGCTATTCATATCACTTTAAATCCTGTATTTCATGTAGGACAAAACACTTGGAGATTAATTGTCATTTGGTTCAGGACAAGTTCAAACAAGGATTTATTCATCCACAATACATTTCATCTAAGGAACAACTTGTAGATTTGTTTACAAAGTCATTATCTGCTCCAACCTTCATCATTATTGTCCAAGTTGGGCTTGTGCGATTGGCACCAAGCTCCATTTGGAGGGGGTAATGTAGAATATTCAAGATTATTATAGAAGAGAGTTTGTTAGGTTGTTCTACAAGCAAGTTATGAATTGTTGTATAGTACAGATGTAAGTTTGTTATATAGTGGGGAAGGGTGAGTAAGTTCGTTACATAACAATAGTAGCCAGTATATAAAGGGACAATAGTATTCCTTTTAGGATAAGTGAGGATAAATAAGACATTTTTCTTCCTTCCATTACAATAGTTTCATAAATAGACAATGTTGTATAATTTTGATAGAACCTTGCAGAATATCATGGGAAGGATTGACATGACATTGATTACTAGTAAATAATAACGTACACCCATCTAGCAGTTGATGTTTTAAATTTTAGAATGTGCATCTGATGACTTGATGTCACGTGGGTTCACATTGCACCATTTGAGATGTGTTTGTTTTTGAACTAGTGGTCATCTTTGCACAACTGCTTTGTTCCATATCTTTTGTTTACAACATTAAATGTAGCGTGATTATTTGTCATTTCCTATTTTACTAAGTGCTATATCATCACTTCTAGATATTGTATTAACTCTCATAATTGTTCATTATTATGGTATATGAAAGTACAAGGAGATAATGGTCCAGTGAAAAATGAGGATTTTGATAAGCAAATTGATTTTCATAACTTTTATTTATATGCTTACTAGGGAGAGCCTTGGAGCAACAGGTAAAAGTTGCTCCTTTGTGACCTTAAGGTCACAGGTTCGAATCACAGAAACAACCTCGTTGTAAACATTACAAAGGTAAGGCTGCGTACATTGATGACCCTCCCTCGACCTCGCAAAGCGGGGAGCCTCGTGCACTAGAGTACGTTGACTTTATTTATTTATTTATATGTTTACTGAAAACATAAGTATCTACAGTTGTCATTTTTCTTTAGTTGAGAGAGGTTAGAAGTAGTAAGATTACTTAGTCTTGAGGATGGATAAGCTACTACTTTAGATTTATTGTTGAAGCCTCATTTTGACAAGTTGATTGAGAGTTAGCTGGTCTCATGAGGTAGAATAACTTTCAATTGCGTAGGAGGAATGCAAAATCTAAGGGAGAATGGGTATAACAAACAATAGTTGATTGGGAGGGGAAGGAGAATGTGCAATTACCTTGGTTGGGATAGTCTCATTTTCTTTCTTGAGGAGATGAGACCTAATTTCCCTTATGAACAAAGAAAAGGGAAATCCACGTCCCTATTATGATTGTTGGTCAACTATCCTAATTCACAATCTATTGACATTTTTTGTTCTTGATATTCCTCCGAAGTTTCCCACCTCCTTTTGCATCTGTTGAAGCCTCTGATGATTTGAGTTTCTTTCATCTATAATTGTTGACAAGGAAATATCTTACTAGAATTCTAAGTAGTATTTGGGTCATGGATTGATTTTGAATGTGATTGCTGGTCTTCTGTGCTTGATCTATAAATGTATTTCCATCTTGCCTTTGGGCAATCACTTTGATTGAGTTTTCATTCCATTTGGAGCTAATAAAAGTTATTGCACATAAAACTCTGAAGAATCTGTTATCTGAAAAGTGATGACATCTTGTATCTCTTGTTGTAGTTTGTATTGGCCAACTCTCTATAAAACATGGAGACGTGTGGTTTATGTGGATACTATACTTCTTGAGAAATTCATCAGAATTTCTCTTAGAAGAAAGTATGAATGTTTATTCTTGTCTCTAATGTTTTCTGAAAACTGGTTGTCCATTGATGATTCTTCTCCTTGTTTGTGCAGAGACACAGCACCAGTTCAATGCTCGTGAAAGTGATTGGGGCTTCACTTCATTCATGCCTCTGGGGGAGTTGTATGACCCAAGTAGAGGATATCTAGTTAATGACATATGCATAGTTGAAGCTGATGTAGCAGTTCGTAGAGTTATTGATTACTGGTCACATGATTCTAAGAAGGAGACTGGTTATGTTGGACTTAAGAATCAAGGAGCCACTTGTTACATGAACTCTCTTCTTCAAACGCTGTACCATATTTCTTACTTTAGAAAGGTTAGAGCATAAACTAACTGTAAATTTTAGTTCATGTTGTTCATAGTTCCTGTCTGAAAATGTTACTGACAGGCTGTCTATCATATGCCAACAACCGAGAATGATATGCCATCAGGGAGCATTCCTCTGGCTTTGCAGAGTTTGTTCTATAAGCTTCAATACAGTGATACTAGTGTAGCCACAAAGGAGTTGACAAAGTCTTTTGGTTGGGACACATATGACTCTTTCATGCAGCATGATGTGCAAGAACTGAACCGAGTTCTTTGTGAAAAACTTGAAGATAAAATGAAGGTATGCAAGTTGTATTATCTATGGCTTGTAGTATTAATTGCTTTATTGTGTTAAAAAATTGCTTTCCCGGCACAGGGGACTGTTGTTGAGGGCACAATTCAGCAGTTATTTGAAGGGCATCATATGAATTATATTGAATGCATCAATGTGGACTATAAATCAACAAGAAAGGAATCATTTTATGGTATACTTTCCAGCTATTGGGTGTAACTGCATTATCGGAGATCCATTTTGTGGTCTTCACAGACTTTTACATCTCATTGTAGATCTTCAGCTTGATGTCAAAGGCTGTCGGGATGTCTATGCGTCTTTTGACAAGTATGTGGAGGTGGAACGACTTGAGGGTGATAACAAATATCACGCTGAGCAGTATGGATTGCAGGTGAATTCTTGACTCATTTAATCGTTGTATGCATTGACCTGTTAGAAGAGGCATTGATTATTCCTGCTGTAATAAGCTATAGTTTTTTTAGAATTTATTTTTCCATCTCTTTAAGCAGTGACTGGTTTTAGCATTTATTTAATCTTTCCTTATTTTTCTTTATTTAAATGAGTGTTGTTTTGGTCTGCATGTATATTTGTATTTAATTGTTTAATTTAGTTGAAGAATGTTTTTTAGTTGTGCTTATCCACTGCTTTATAGACACCTTTTCTTATGCCTGTCACTTTTGTCATCATTTCAGGATGCTAGGAAAGGTGTCTTATTCATTGACTTTCCCCCAGTTCTTCAACTTCAGTTAAAACGGTTCGAGTATGATTTTATGCGGGACACAATGGTAAAGGTTAGTAGTTAAACCTTGGGTTTGTGTCTCTGAATTGTACTTACAATTATATAATGGTAAGTTTATATGTAATCATATAAAATGATAGTTAAGCCATGGCTTTGTATTTCTGAAATGTATTTATAATTATATGATGATAGTATGTATGCCTTGCCATGTTATTGCATTGCAATCCTCTTTATTGTTGCCTGAAAGTTTTATATTCTGCCAATCCTGCTTGTCTAGAAAGGGAAGATGCTTCCATTTCTTTAATCTTTCCTCATTAGTATCTGTCTAGGCTCATTTTCACCTCTCTATGAGTCAGCCTTGATAATTAGTTGTTCCTAATTAGCTTTGAGATACATCTTCTGTATTACCTTTTCAAATTTCTGTTTTCCTTTTCTGGTAAGAATTTTGTGACTTTCATTGGTTTATAAGTTAGCTTTACTCAGACTATTTCTTCCCTGAAGGATGTGGATCCAGTTGCAGGACTTTATAAACCTACTAGTCCCTCACTCTGTTGGTTTTTAATTTTGTTTTACGACTTAATATTATTTACCTTGATGTCCCACAGATAAATGACCGCTATGAGTTCCCCTTACAACTTGATCTTGACCGAGAAAATGGCAAGTATTTATCACCTGAGGCTGATAGAAGTGTCCGCAATGTGTACACTCTTCATAGGTACTGGCTGTTGATTTTCTTTGGCTTGTGGAATATAATGGAATCCTATAAGATGCCTAGGATTTTAAGATTTAAGATAATAGATTGGAGTTCTACTGGGCTTATAAATGCCATGATCTTGATATGCGATAGATAGCCCATTAAATAATGCAGTACTTCATTATTGATGAGCTTACTTTTATAATATAAGATATTGGAAGCATCTTGTTGGATTTAATTATCTTAAAGGGGAGACAAAAATCAATGCATGGTCTTACTCTGTCCTTTAAGCTTAATGTGCTTGATGTACTTGAAAGTCAATGCTCCTTTTTTTTTTTAATGAGTACAAGTTCCTTTTAAAGTATCAAATGATACAACTTGTTGCCAACAAAATGTTGGAGCTAATATGTATGAGACAACTCAAGGGATGGAACATTTAAACAGAAATTGCAGATGACAACAAAATCTACCAAGAAATCTGGGTGTGAACTGACATTTCTATAGCATGTGGCTTGTGCAAATAAAACTTGCATCATGGTCTTGATGGGAACTCTAGCTATATCTACACTTAATTGCTTTATGATCAAGGCTCTAAATTAGGCATTTAAAATCTTTGTCCTACCTTGTTTGTTTAAGGATCTTGCGTTACAGTATTATGATCATTGCTGGTCTGTACTATAAATTGCTTAAAAATCTTTGTCCTACCTTCTTTGATTAAGGATCTTGCTTTATAGTATTATGATTATTGCTGATCTATGCATTCGTCTATGCTATAAATTGTTCTCTTTATGTAATGTCTGCATGAGCTTATTGATTAAATTCTCTTGAACGAAAAAAAAATATTACAGAAATGACACATCCATGTATTTGCTGGTTTTGTAGCGTGTAAATCTTTGGACAAATTGCATCTGTTAGTATCTGCTGTTTGTTGTTCTTTATTCGGATAAAATGCAAAAACATTTATTGCAGTGTTGGTGCTCTGCAGTCAGTCCTTATGATTTAGTTCTAGAGGAGCTTTATATTTGATAATTAGCAACTCTTTTTTTTGGGTAAATAAATTTGATACATTTACATTGTGATCTTATAGACTGTGAATACAATTGATGTGGGCCGAATAGAAGAGATATCAAACTAGTAGCTAAATCTGATGAAACTTATAAACTCTGACTGCTGAAATTTCAGGTTCCGAATATTTGTTTAGGTTACTGGAATTTCATATTTGATATAGCTAAATTTAGGGTTCGGTTACTAGAAATTCAGGGTAGACATGCAGGAATTTTAGTGAGGAAATAAGCAATGCAGGGTAGGGAATTGGGAATCAATCATAGAGTCCAAGAATCACTTGTAGAGAAAGCATCACACTTTTTAATTAAAAACTCAAGTTTGAAGGGCTGAGTATACATATATATATAGAAAAGTTCTTAGAACTCTTATTCTAGTAGTAAAGGGAGTCCCAACTAAAATATCCAAAATAGAATTGAATTGTAACCTAACAAGAATTATTTACTTTAAGTTTATAGTCTTAAACAACTAGGATAATATATCTATCTTATTATTACTTTCTATCTATTAAGGAACGTAGTATGAAGCAAATTTTGGTCCTTATCACCTTATTCACTTTAACTCCCACTCTTCATTGTGCTGAATTAAAGTTTGTGGTTGAGTGATTTGCCTTCCTTCATTTCTTTTATAAACTTTAAGCTCTTTGGCATCAACAATATTCTAATCCAAACTAGTTTTGTGCCAGTTTGTCATGTTATAGAATTCATCAAGTTTGAAAAAGGGATTTGTTTTATGATTGGCATAATTATTTTTCAGAATTGTTGTACCAATCATTACAATAGCGGATTGTTTTGGAAACACCAATGTGACACACAGAGTTTATTGCATTAAGCTTTATTCTTTTCATTGCATTCATTAGTAAGTAGTTAGTGATTTCTAGACTTTATTGCATTAAGCTTTATTTATTTCATTGCATGCATTAGTAAGTAGTTAGTGATTTCTATTGTTTTAATTGTCTTTTTTCTATCTGTTCTACATACTTTTTAATTGTCTTTTCTCTCTCTGTTCTACATACTTGAATTGTGAAAGTACTATTTCATACACAAATATATTACTGGCCATGGAATGTTGCCCCATAGTTTGACTCCTCAATTTTGGTTTTTGTCTCCAACTAAGGATCCTGTTTTTCATGTCCACAGTGTTTTGGTTCATAGCGGTGGTGTGCATGGTGGACATTACTATGCTTACATTAGGCCTACTCTTTCAGATCAATGGTATGTTTTACGATTTACTAAGTTTTAACTAGTATGAAGATTTTCCTTGGTTTCCATCCCTTTATAACGTAATGCTTCAGTAATGCTAAAATAGGCTAAAGCAATGGGGTCATAAGCAGTTTCCAGTTTCTTGTATGACATATGGTGATCATTTTTGTGATTCTCTTTTGCGTATTTTCTTCTTGTTTTTGAGACATTCTACTATATCATTTACTGATTTGCTTTCCAAAACAGTCAACTTACTATTGATGAGTCCTATTCGCACATTTTTCTAGACCACCAAAGTTTTTTTATTTAACCTTTTGTGCTCATAAGAATTTGTTCCTTGTAGGTTTAAATTTGATGATGAGCGTGTAACAAAAGAGGATGTGAAACGGGCTTTAGAGGAGCAGTATGGTGGTGAGGAAGAGGTAACATATTAGATTAAGATTTTTCCACATTTTGTATTTGGCATAGGTTGATTCTTGGTTTCACTCAACAGTTGCCACAGGCAAATCCTGGCTTCAATAACTCACCTTTTAAGTTTACGAAGTATTCAAATGCTTATATGCTTGTGTACATTCGTGAAAGTGACAAGGAAAAGATAATCTGTAATGTGGATGAGAAAGACATTGCAGAGCACCTCAGGGTGAGATTCTACCTATGATGATTTTTGCCTATTTGTCCTTTTTTCATATTCTTTTTTGCGATCACAAATTGAATTAACTTCAAATTTCTTTTGGCAGATAAGATTAAAGAAAGAACAAGAGGAGAAAGAGCAGAAGCGAAAGGAAAAAGCTGAAGCGCACTTGTATACTATGATAAAGGTCAAAAGTTTGTGACTTTCCTGTGCTTTTGGTTTTGCCTCTATCTTTGCTTCTTTCCTATTGCCATGTGGACACATATATGCAAACACATTATTTAATGTCTGAAGTATTTGGTAGTCACCAATGCAGTTGTACTTTGCATTCTTAGGTTGCATGTAGTGAGGATCTACGCGAACAGATTGGGAAGGATATATTCTTTGATCTTGTAGATCATGATAAAGCTCGTAGTTTCCGTAGACAGAAGCAGATGCCCTTTAACCTTTTTAAGGTACTCTCTCACTCACTCTCTATAATTTTCAAATATGGATTCTTCTTAACTACTGGATTTGAAATCCGTTGTTGAAAGCTTTGTGCACTGACTTTATTCCTTCATTAACATTTTTAAAGATTTCTCTTATTCTCAAGCCTAATTGGATAGACTAATTAGTGAACTATTCAGGTTTTAGTTTCTGGGAGGTTTCATAGATTTGGCTAGAATTATTGTAACCCAATGCATTTACATATATGCACGTGTTACTTACTGTTATGTTCCATCCTTGTTCCTACACAACAGGGTGTTTAATCACAATCATAAACATGCTGAAGGCACCATAGATTGGTGTGAGGTCAAGTACTACAACTAAACAGGATGTGCAAGTTTAGTTTGGATGGCAATTGCTCAGTTTTAAATTTTTAACAAATTATTAGTGATTTCTGTTGCATCCCCTCACAGTATTCTACCTTGGTGGTACAAAAATCTAGAATTGACTAAGATTTTTGCGATTGCTTTGTCAATCGATCCTTTTATTAGATTTATACCAGATTATAGGCATGCAAGTTCTTATTACACTAATTTTCAAAAAATAGTTCTTATTAAACTAGAGCCTAGAGAAGTTCACCTGAGATGGATGACAAGGTTAGGTCATTTTGAATGTAGTGGGCTTGCAGAAGCTTGTATTATTGGTTTGGCAAAATTTCTGATTATTATTAGTTAGTTTAAATGTAGAGAGTTGTTCATACTTTGTAGCCCTTCTTCCTTAAAAGCTACTGATGACTTCTTGGCATTTCATATGGGTTAGATTGTTTTGTTATGAGAGTATTGCTTTGGATGTGGGAGATTTTTAGAATGATAAATCCTTTTACAAATAGTGGTTGGTTCGATATCGATATTGGCAAGTGTATTTTGTGAGAACCAATTAATGCCCCTCCTTTTTGAATTTTTGAACTTTTACTTGGGAAGCTTCATAAGGGAAGACGTTATCGAGCAATGTTAACAGCTCAATCCTCATAGTTTATTGGTTTTGACTTTTTGCAATACTTGTTTTGTGCCTCTTGCTGCAGATAATGCTTTTGAATTTGTATGCATATATTGCAGGGAGTGGTAATTTATTGTTCGAGTACATAGAGAATCAATTGGACACTTGCACAAATAAGTGTTGAAGGTTTTAAACTCTGGCAGATCAAGTTTTTACTCTTGACCAACCTGGTCTCGCTGGAAGATAACTAATATTTTAAAAATTGGACTAGAAGTTAAACCGATAAGATAAAAGGTTTAACCGGTATTCAACTGTCATAAAATCGGTTAAAGATTACATAAAATTGAAAATTTTGAAATATGATTAAAGGATGTTGTCCTTAATTTAAAGTTTGATTGAAAAGAAAACTCATTAAATGAAAATTAATTAGTTTATTTTAATTTATAAAAATTGATTAGTTTATGTAAATCGATTTGATTTTTAATAATAAGGGTTATCAAAGTAAATCGAATTGTAAAGTTAAAAATTTAATCGAAAACTTAGCCAGTTAAACAGGTTAAAAATTTAATCAAAAAAATTAGCCAACTAAACCGGTTTGATTTTTTAATCATTGAAGATAGCAAATTGGTTATTGTTAATTCATTTACTTCTGGTGGGCATCTTAGCTTGCACATTTGATGCCTTTTATTAATATACATTCTTTTTGACTAAAATTTCTTAAAGGCTGTTTGGCAATTGTTGATTCACTCTGGAACCTTTTCTCTACCGCGAATTGCTTTCTCTTTAAGTATGCTGTATTTGTCCTCCGTAGTTGCTTTTCAGTACTCTACACGTTGATGGAAAGGAGCATGATTTAACTATTGGCGTAATTCATCCTGTAGTGGTTTACCTAAGTTATTCCTCCATATAAGCCTGTCCTTTTTGCTATGACTGAAAGAACATCTACCTGAAATTGTTTCCCTTTGATTCATAGTTATTGCTGACTAGCGATTTGCAAGAGAGCTCTACCTTTAGTTTATTATAATTCCAGCCATCATATTCCTGTTCAGAAATCCACTGGTGTGGTAAACCTTTGACTGAAGAACCTCTACCTGAAATGTTTCCCCGTTTTACATAATCGTTGATAACTAGCGATTTGTCATAGACCTCAATCTTTAGTTTATTGTAATTCCAACCATCATGTTCTTGTTCAGATATCGACTAGTGCTTCACCTATTTCATCCTTTAGACATTCACCAGTTTTCATAACTAGCACTTGTGGTTTGTTACTCACCCAAACATTGGTTCAAGGAATGAGTTTTTCCCATTATCTATCACCCATCAGAGGCATCTTTTTGGTGTCCCCAACTTTTCACAGGTATATAATTCAGAATCTGAAGCTTTAGCTACTGTATGCCTTGATACTTGTTCAATGAAATGTTTGATGAGTGATAGTCCTAAGATTGTTTGGTTCTATTTTCAACCTCATGCTTTGGATAGAGGTAATTATCCCCCCATTTCTAAACCCTTCTGCTTTTGGTTTGCATATTTTTGTTGGTCGTATGTCTTCCTTTTTGAAATTTGTGAATTTTCTAATTGTAATGATTGGTGTAGGAAGATGTTGCTAAAGAATTTGGTATACCAGTGCAATTCCAACGATTCTGGCTTTGGGCCAAGCGCCAAAACCATACATACCGTCCAAATCGGCCGCTAACTCCTCAAGAAGAAGGACAGTCTGTGAGTGAACTATTGACTATTTAATATCTCTTTGTTGGCTATTACATAACTTTAAGATGGCATATTGTTGCACATATATGTTGCCTATTTTTTCCTGCAAACAGATGTCCGAGTGTTGGTCCCTATTTGTTCTTTTTCCAGTTAAACTTTTGAATGACAATGTACGAATTATTGAAATAGGTCTTGTGCTCTTTGAGAGAGCTAATGAGGGTAGGAGAGTGGTCAAATATAGAGGTATTGAATCTTCATTTGTGGCAATTAGACTACATAATTGCTTTGAGGCTATCTTCCATATAAGTTAGATCTTGATTCTTGGTTTTGGGTCAACACTACATAAGCTAAAGTTTCTACTAGCAATGAAAATAGAGTTTGCCCACTTGCTCCATTTCTAGTGCTTTGTTAATCTACAGAATTCGACTTGTAGCTTCAGACTTAGTAATTGTGCTCTTGAGAAATATAATAAGAATACTTTTGTAAGTTAGAAAACTAGTTTACTCTCCTATATCCTTTTAACTGGAAACCAAGTTTGTGCGCTCTGTCTTAAAACAATTTAGCTAGCACAATCAATAAAGTGTTTACATAAGTGTATTAACACAAACACATGCAAATGAAAGTCTTCCACTATGTAAGCTTTGAGAATGGAAAATTAAGCATTTGCCTAGTCCCAGTCTTTCAACTTGTTTTGCAAGGCAGTGACTAACATGACATGTAGTAGTTTGTTCTATAATGATAGCAATAAAGCAGTTTGCATTTGAAGTTGTTTTTTTTTTAAACTTAGTAGCAATTTGAAGTAGTTCCTAAACAGTGAATGGATTGAAAGATGCTTTTTGTCGGTTGATATTCTTGCAATGCTTGTGGCATCATGTATTATTTTTCAAGAATCATTTGAGCTATCCAAAGCCGTAGAATTATGATACAGTTTGCTATTTGTATATCTTAACTTCAAAAACAGTGCTTGGCCTGTGATTTTAACACCAGTTACTTGTAGGTTGGGCAATTGAGAGAGGTATCCAATAAAGCAAATAATGCTGAACTGAAGTTATTTTTGGAAGTAGAGCTTGGACCGGTATCCTTGTTCTCTCTTATCCATCAATTTCTCATTCAGTGGTTTCTTAGGAAATGTTGAATCTTGTTTGGTACAGCCTTCGAATTTTACTAATCGCATTGGTAATTCAGGATCTGCGGCCTGTTCCACCACCTGAAAAGAATAAGGAGGATATTTTACTTTTCTTCAAACTTTATGATCCTCTCAAAGAGGAGCTGAGGTAACCTAAAATCTAATTTGTCTTCCTTGTGTAAGGGATTGTTCAAAACTTCTGCTCACACTCTAGGATGACAGATATGTTGGGAGATTATTTGTAAAGGGAACTGGTAAACCATTAGAGATTTTGACAAAGCTAAATGAAATGGCTGGCTTTTTGCCTGATCAGGAAATTGACCTTTATGAGGTTAGTGCAAGTTGATTTTTAATAATTTTCTAGCTTTATCTCCTCACTGCAAATATGTGATTGCTATGTTTTCTATCAGGAAATAAAATTTGAACCTAATGTCATGTGTGAACCTGTTGACAAGAAATTCACATTCCGTACAAGTCAGGTACATAAAAGTCTTCTTATAAGTTAAATTTTTCTGCAAGTTACTCTAGTTGACAAATGTCTTCATTTTATTATCTTTTCTTTTTCCCTCGGTTCCTTTTGCAGCTTGAAGATGGAGATATTATTTTCTTTTCATTTTATTATCTTTGCTTTTTCCCCTCCTTGGTTCCTTTTGCAGCTTGAAGATGGAGATATTATTTGCTTTCAAAAATCCTCTCAGGCTGGAAGTAGTGAACAGTATCGGTTCCCTGATGTGCCTTCTTTTCTAGAATATGTGCACAACCGTCAGGTACTTGTACGATTTTTTTAAGGAAGGTACATGACTATTCAAGTTTTGAAATTGGATTTTGCTACTTACTGGTGTGTTAAAATTTTATTGTGTTATCATCGAATAGTATGTGTCAGCCGTGCTGCTTTGGATCTAGTCTAATTTACTTGGTGGGTAAGGCATACTATAAATTTTATACTAGCGAATCATTTAAAATTTAATATTGCAAATACTAGATTTAGCAATGATGATTCCTAGCATTACTAGTTCTCCATATGGTTGATCACAAAAATGAGGATTTATCAAATTGAATGTCATTCTCCATATGTACAATTTTATGGTAAATTGTGGTAAATTGTTCACACAAGGTTTTAAATTGTGATCCACTACTGCAATTGCGGTCGTGGTCCGGAACATCTCCACAATTTAGTGACCCTCAATCACAATTTAAAACCTTGTTCACATACTTGAAGATTTATCAAGTTGAATAACATTATCCATATTTGCAATTCGGTAATGTTTTTGCATTTAAAATTTTAAGTTGTCTAGTGATTTGGGTTAAATTTCTTATGAATTATTTTCTGCTGTTGATATTTTGACTAATTTCACGGGGACATGTAGGTGGTACGCTTTCGATCCCTGGAGAAACCAAAAGAAGATGAATTTTTTCTTGAGCTGTAAGTAATTCAGTCGATACACAAGAAGATAGTAATTAGTTGAGCACATTGAATATAGCATATTTCATGCTTCTTTTATCAATGTTCAGATCAAAGCTTCACAATTATGATGATGTTGTGGAAAGAGTAGCTCGTCACCTTGACTTGGATGATCCATCCAAAATTCGGTTAACATCTCACAACTGTTACTCCCAGCAACCTAAGCCCCAACCTATTAAATATCGAGGAGTGGATCGTTTGTCTGATATGCTGGTTCACTATAACCAAGTAAGTTGCTGAAATGTAATCCGTACTTCATTTTTCACATTTAGGTTTTAGATGAAAAAGGTGATGTTATTTGTGTGTTTGGTAGACATCTGATATCCTCTACTATGAAGTATTGGACATCCCCCTGCCAGAACTGCAAGGACTGAAGACATTGAAAGTTGCATTTCATCCTGCTACCAAGGATGAGGTTGGTGCAGGTTATTGAAAATTTTGGTGTAAGGTACTCTTCAGGTTGTTGTCTCATTAAACATTTCTGGTGTTCTCAGGTAGTAATCCATACCATTAGATTGCCAAAACAGAGCGCTGTTGGTGATGTTATTAATGACCTCAAGACAAAGGTAAAAGCTGTAAAGATACATATACTCTTAAATCTTTATATGTGCTTTGCATGCTTTTTGGGTAATGACTGGAAACATCTCTAAATTGCTGATTGTTTATACCACAAAACAGAAATAAAAGGAAATTCATAAAAAGAAAACAAAGAAGACCCTTGTGTGATTGCCTTCTTGTAACAGGTTGAGCTGTCTCATCCAAATGCTGAACTTCGACTACTTGAAGTTTTCTATCATAAGATCTACAAGGTATCCACTCCCATTTTGTGTTCTGATTGTAGTGAACCATCTCATTGAGATTCACTAAAATTTTGCCAATGGTTTTGTATATGAGTATTTGGTATAGGAAGGACCAATGTAAGGTTTAGATAGTGTAGCACCTTAGTTCACAGAAAATAGAGCAATTCATGTTGAATCCACCACCTGTCTAGATGTAACATAAAATCAATGTTTAAAAAGGTGATGCTCATGCAAGCTCAAGCTCTTCAGTCTTTTCCTCTTAAGTCGAGCTCCCGTTTTTATTCTTTTTCCTTGATGATGTGGATCCTTAATACAGTTTGTTTTTGTGTTTACCCTGTTTTGGATCCTTATTTCATAACTTTCCTTCTTATCCTAAAAATTAAATTATCTAGTGCCTATCTTCCAAGCAGGAATCTGTCAAAGTATCTAATATTGGGTTTATGTGAAAAATTCCAACAAAGAAAAGTTCTCTCAATTTTTTCATTCTCATTACACATAAATGAGATAAAACTATGTTATCTGCGGCATATGAAATATGTTGACAGGAGGAGGAACGTATTTACTAGTTATATCATTTGCATATAAAACTATTTCATCTACGGCATGCCAGTATTTCATACAACTTTTATGACAGTGGTAACTGACATTAATTTCATTTGTTATTTAATACAAGTTTGGGGGGCATATTTTTGGATTTTCTCTGTAAGTAGGTCTTGTCCATCTTATCAAAAGGTTGAATTTTATTATTTTGGGATAATTTTAGAAGTAAGATACAATTGCATGGTGTGTTGCAGACAGTGATTGATAATTCTCATTTTTTTGGAGGCTAGGGGATTAGGGATTGTTCATATACTCATTTAGTAAACTCAATTCTTCTACTAACACAAATTTAAATAACGTGGCTTCTTTGATTGACTTGTACATGGTAATAATATTGAGTATTTCATAAATATTGGTTTCTATCTAGATACAAGTGTAGTTTAAGGACGGAAAAGAGTTTAGAGCATGAATTTCTATACATAAAAGTATTTTTTGAGAAATATAAAAAAATAAAATAGTCTACATCGTGTGTTGAAATGTAAGTGGGAGTTTGTCCCACATGGAAAGAATATATGACTTTGGGCATGCATATAAGCCTAGTGAGTTACTCCTATCACCAATTGGTTTAGGATCAAACCTTATTTGGGCTTGTATATGCTCAGTTTCTTTGGGCCCAATCTTACAAAATTTAACATCGTGGATAATAATTCTACTACTCATTATGCTTATTTCTGTTCATTGCTGACGAACTATTATAAAATGAGTCATCTTGTTCTGCAAGCTTGTCTAGTGCATTTGTGGAGATACACATTTTTTGTGCTTTCATTATGTAATTCTGTATTTTTATCTTCCAGATCTTCCCACACAATGAAAAAATTGAGAACATCAATGATCAATATTGGACATTACGTGCAGAGGAGGTGAGACTTTCTTTGCATGCATATTTGGCCATTCAGTTTCTGGGCCTTTATATTTTTAATGAATTGGGCTTCCAAATATTTTCTCAAGTAAATCCTTTCTTACCTGGTTCTGTATGTTGCCTTAACCTCTCCCACTCTCCATGATGCCCAACCAATGGAAATGTGTGACTAGGTATAGGGTACTTGGGATTTCCTTGCAAATATGTTCTTTATAAACTTCCTATGATCTTAGGGCCCACCTGGCTTGGTGTTTTGAACTCAGTGCGATAGGTCTGTTTGCAAAATTGTTGTGAATTTGTCTTTGTTCTTTTTAATCCATATTTTTGCGGTAGGGACTTTGCTAGCTAATGTTTCGGTTAGTTTGATATTTTGTATCTTAAATTGAATGGGGATTATTCTTTTTGGTAATTTTCATTGAGATAGTTGTCAGATGCTATGAATGGAGATAATGCTGAACTTATCTCCTGGTTTTCAATAGAGAGGAAAGGTCATTGGTTGATTTGAAGGGCTTTTGGAAATTCAGCTCTATCTTTTAATCTTTTTTTCACTCTGTTCTCTAGCTTTATATCTCATTTTCCGTGTGGAATGGATGTATTATCAAATACACTGCCTTATTTTCATGGTTTGATGTTCAGAGTAGAATTTTTCTTTGCATTTTGTTTCTTGTGATAAACTTCAACAATTAGCCCTTTTTTGTCCAATTGTTGGATTCTGACAGTTATGCATGTTGCCTCAGATTCCAGAAGAGGAGAAAAACCCAGGTCCTCATGATCGTTTGATACATGTTTATCATTTTATGAAAGATGTATCTCAAAACCAGGTGGTGAGTATACTAATTTTGGCTTATGATTTTGTTTCTGTTTGCTTTTGCATGACTTCTACTTTGATGTTTTCTGGTTTCAGTTGTTTGACTGTTTTATTCATGCTTCAAAAATTATTTCTGAACTTGTTTCACCTCAACAGCAGGTTCAAAATTTTGGTGAACCATTTTTTCTGGTCATTCATGAAGGTGAGACATTGGCTGAAGTTAAAGCTCGTATACAGAAAAAATTACAGGTTCCTGATGAAGAGTTCGCAAAGGTATTTATTTTTAAAACATCTGATGTTAACAAAAAAACTTAAACATTAATTATCTGCCCGTCTGGCTAATGTACAATTTGAAATGTTGTGTATCTAGTGGAAATTTGCTTTTCTATCACTGGGACGCCCTGAATACCTTCAAGACTCTGACATTGTATCCAGTCGATTTCAGGTGCATACACTCTTTGTTACCCACCAAAAACACATGCAGTCACTGTCTGTGCATGCACGGATGCATTGTCATGAGTTAGAATTTGATATTGGTATTATTAAACAAAATAGCAATTTCTCTGAGATCATGTATAAATCAAATGCAAATTAATCCTTTGAAAAAAGCAATTGTTTACTTGGACTGGACTGACTAGAAAGGCTAACAGTACGTAGATTTTACCTTTTGAATCCCTTTACATGCACATTTGTTTGTCTTTCTAGCTTTCCTCTTTTGTGAAGTTCATTGGAATAATATTTCAACCATTCATTGACTTCATTTGATATCTTAAGCTTTTAAGCTGACATGATACTAACTAGAAAGTCGTGAGTTCAATCCATGCTGCCGTTGTTGTGATTATTTGTAAGCACTTCTTTGAGGGGTTATGTTGGAATAATGATTGGAAGCATTCTTGCATCTTCTTCAACAGTTGAGTTTTGGAATGAATGGCTTTTTGAAAATTTCGAAGACTTGCATCATTCTGATCTATGACCTTGTCTAGGTTTCTATTATATTCAAGTTGTACCTTTCATTCTTGTTATTGAAAAGTGTTGTTTTGATAGGTTTAATTTTATTTTTTGCTTGTCCTTGAATTTTAAGGGGTTTTATCTTTACTGCATGCTCCAAGTGTTGATAGGAGTTCTTTGTTCAATGCTTATTATCCTACACAAGTATTGTTTGCATCAAAACAATGGTGTTATTTTTACTATTACTAGCAGCTTTATGAATTAGAAACTATAAGCACAAAACAAGTCCTAAGTCTTTTAATTTCTTATGAATCATTGTTGCTTTATGTTGTAATATGGTCAATATTAAACTGAAAAGGATACAAGTTTACTAGGAAATGATCATACAATTGCCATTTGCCAATTACATCAAATTAAATTGAAAGTGTTAGTAATCGTTTGTTACACTTTTTGTTCTGGTTTGTGAAAATTTAAGTTGATACAATTGCCATTTGCCAATTACATCCAATTAACTTGATAGTATTAGTACTTGTTTGTTAAATAATTACGCTTTTTGTTCTGATTTGTGAAAATTTAAGTTGTAGAACTTTCCTTATGGGTACCTCATTTAACATGCATTAAATTATCATTTTACTTGTCCACGGAGAGCTGATTTCAGTCTAAAACCTATAAAAAGAGATATACAGACAAACTAGAAGTGATCCAATAGTTTGATCAGAGAAGTGTGGCCTCTTTTGGAACTGTTTAATTTATCTATTCATCGCCTGATATTCTGGCTCCGTCACCATGTTATTTCGTCTGCTTAGTGTCCTCACTGTGCTATGTTTCACTCTGGTGCAGAGAAGGGATGTATATGGTGCTTGGGAGCAATATCTTGGTTTGGAGCACGCTGACAATGCTCCTAAAAGGTCATATGCCGCAAACCAGGTATTTTATGGTTATGTATAATCAGGAAGCATTTTAGATGCATAGGAGGGGATCTGATTGCTATGCTAATTTTGCAGAATCGCCACACATTTGAGAAGCCAGTGAAAATCTACAACTAGGAAGGAATAGCAAAACCAAAAAGCTTAATGCGTGTGTGCTGTTGCAAAACAGAGCGGAGCATAAGAATTAAGAAAGAAGTAGCCGATGGCAAAATTGGGTGTACTGTCTGTTACAGTGGAAGCATAATGTTTCTTTCTTAGATGTGTAATTTGTCATGTTAGGGGCAGGGAGGACGGGGGTAGAAGTAGAACTGCGTTCCCTGAATAGTTTTGACCTTTATTGGGCCCATCGCTTGGGATGATGGCTGACATTGAGTCCTTAAAATTCCATTGTAATTTCGTACATAAGATTTTGATGTGTGGCCATGTATAGAGGGTATAGGTGTGTCGATTAAATTATTTTCCGTGTCAATACTCCCATCATCCCTTAAGTGGACTTTCCTAGGTGTACCGGTGAGATAATGTGTTAATCCGACTTCTGTGGAAATGAAATACCGATTCATGTCAGACCCAGCTATCATCATATCATTGCTGTATGTTCTTTGAATAGATAAGTTACAAAGATGGAACCGGAAAAAATGTAGTAGGAGGCTTTCTTGTTAGGGTTCGGGATTAGTACTGTGAGCACAAACGATTAGACAATTATCCACACATTTATGGTCGTCTCAACAAACACTTATCCTGCTATTTCATTTTTATTGATTTTATAAAATTAATTCTCAAGTTAAATTGCATCATGAATTTTGGTTATCTTGATAATTTTTAGATGTGTGATATTTCACTTGATTGTCATGAGAAATAATTTAAATTAATTAATTATAAGAGCATTTTGTATTAGATATATTGATTTATTGGTTTATTATTATTTATATTAAATAATAATAATATTATTAATTAAATTAAGTTAATTATAAGAATTTTTTATTAGTTCAAAATTTTAAAAATAATGGTCACTTTTAATTTTTGTAAAAGAATTCTCCTCCTTAATATTCAATAGTGCTAATGTGAGTAATCTGTATTATTAAATGTTACGAAATATAAAACATCCTACATCACTGATTCCGTTCCCTTGCATATGAAATTTTTGTCTAACAACAAATTCTCTGACCACACAGCTCTCCTGCATTCGCCGCATGGGCTACTTAGCTCCATTCGTTTATACAAACCCCTATCACAAACACAAAGTAGTTTCTTTAAGAAACATCAAATTTTTTGTTTTACTTATTCTGTTTCAATTATATTTTATTAAATTTTATTCATATATTTATATGAGATTTACGTAAATATGTGAATAGGATTCAATAAAATATAATAAAAATATTATAATCGGTACAGAAAATTTGATTCACCTTTCTAACTTCGTCTACTTTGCTATTTAACTCATAAAATATTCTAGTGTTTTGCTTACAAATTTCATTTTTGTTCATGTGAAAATTGAATTGAGACTTCTATAATTCTTTTAGTTGTTGCTTTTAATATTTCCTATTCTATTGGGTTTTGTGACTAATGAAATCGAAACGCAATTAAATTTAGTTTTTTTCTTTTTTTAATAAAAAATATTTGTTGTTAGAGGAGGCCTGAATGAAAACTAGTTTCTAACTTGAATAGCCAAACTACTGCATGTTGTGATGTTGCAAATGATGCCATAAGGAATGATTGGACAGTGAAGACGTGGGACCAAAGGGTGATGAAGATGACTTGTTATATTGCATGAAACAGAGATTGCAAGTATTAGAGCAAGCTGAAGGGAAACCTTACTTTGGATTTTTATTGAATAAATTCAATTTTATTATCCAGACAAAAAAAAATTTCAGACCAGGGTAAGTGATTTAGGGTTTTAGATATTTTTAATATTTAAAAAATTAATTTCACATGTGATATTTAGTAATACATATCTCACGGTGACAAAAAAATTAGCTAATATGACTAGCCACACCCACAATAGTATTCTTAAGGGAGGTCTAAAATTAGGGTATTTTCGGAAAAAAATTGAATGTTGAAGTACCTTTAAATTCAAGTTAGTATTAAATTTTGAGTAAAGTTTGAATTTTATATTACTTGTTTATCAATTTAATAAGATAGAAAATTAATCCAATAAATTTTATTTATTATGTAATAATGCTAATGAAATAATCAATTTCTCATTTTTATTTATAATATATATTTTTATAAATAATTAATAATTAACTTGATTGATTGATTTTTAATTAAATAAATAGTATAAATTCTTATTATATATTAATCTATCACATTCAATATTTAATAATTTAAAATTAAAAATATATTAATTTATTATATTTTATTAAAAATTACTAATATATTAATTAGTTTAAAATTATAATAAATTGATTTTTTCAACAAATTATTTTATTATATAATACTATGCTTTAATAATTAATGAATAATAATATTTATTTTATTTATTATTTATACTCATTTTTATTTATAAATATTAATTTTTTATATTTTTAAAAATATGAATTTGTAAATACTTTATTAATAGTAATAATTATTCAATATTATCATTAAGTCCAACAAACTAAATGAGATAGGAAAACTTACTAAATACCTACATGGAGTATAGTAAGCTAATATGATAAGAAAAATTAATTAGTATTGACATTAAGTTTAGTAGGTTGATAAGACATAAAAAGTTAATCAGCAATGACACTGAATCTAGTAGGGTTAGGGTTAGGGTTAGGGTTATATAACAAAAAATGTTAATCAACGTTGGCAGATTGACACCCAATATAACAACAAATATTTTAACAAAATTTAAGCAATAATTATTGACTAACAATAGAATTCAAACAATCAATTTCTTTATGTTTTAAAAATATGAATTATATAAAACATAATAAATTTATTATCTTACTTATAATAAAGTATTAAAACTTATTGTAATAAAAATTTAAAATTGTTAATATAAAATATTATATTTGTTAATTAAAACTTGACAAAAGATGAATAGGGAGAACTTAATTGTATGTGCTTAAAAATGGTGAAAAAGTGTTAACCTTACTAAAAATTTGATACTTGTCTTGTAATGTATTTTGTTAGTGATTCCCTTATAATTATTTTAATTCTTACGGGGAAAATGGGTAAGGGAATAAAGATTGAGAATTTATTTAATGGTTCCAGCATGCATTTTATTCTAATAATAAAATTTATTTAATGGTCTTAATTTGCATTTTTTATTAGAAAGAAGTTTGATAGAGCTCTAGTTAACTCAACCTAACTGACAATTTCCCCTTAAGTTATGCTTATTTTGTTCCTTCTCTATGCTCTCCGATCACTCCTTTGCAGAGGTTTTGTAGCTTAACACTAGAATCTCTATTAAAGCTCATTTTAAATTTAACAATTACTTTACAAAGTTTAATGGATTTGAAAAGACTATTTGGACTGGAATGCAAAAAAAAGTGGTGGGATGCAAAGCTTATCAATTTATGGTGAAATTGAGAGAAATTAATAAACTTACAAGAGGCTCTTTCCAGATATTAAGGCAAATGTTAGAGTAACTAATGAATATATATATATCTATTCAGAATGAATGTTATAAACAACCTTTAAACATTTCGCTTAAGTGCCAAAAACTTCAGGCATTGAGTAACT
>JANQBM010000004.1:22271889-22282684 GCA_025594535.1 Erythroxylum domingense
AATATCTATCAAAGAGGTAATAAAACTTACGTCTTGTCAATCTTTCTAACATTTATTTGATGAACAATAAAGGGAATTGATTTTTCTAACTGGAAGCATCCAACTTCCTATAATCAATGCACACCCTCTACCAAGTAATAATCAACTTATATTTCTTATTATTTGCTACAATCATGCCTCATTTCTTTGGTACAACCTATATAGAACTCAACCATGAACGATTAAAAACAAGGTATAAGATTCCTGCATCTAGGAGTTCAATTACCTTAGAGTGAACTACGTCTTTCATATTATGATTGAGTCATTATTGATTTTCTTTACTAGGATTACGTTATTTTTTATAAGGATTGAATGGAAACACTGAGATGGACATACCACACAAATATCAGAGATTCTAACTGCAATTGCCACCTTATGTTCTCATCAAACCCTTAGCAACTTGCTTTCCTAAACAAATGATAGAGAAGTAAATAATAATAAGAAAAGTATATCTTCCCTAAGTATGTATTGCATAAATGATGTGGATATTTCAATTCAAATTTAGGTGCTTCTAGTAGATAAGCTAAACCTAGCTTTTAGGTTAATTGGGCTTAATACATTAAGTAAGATGATAATATGAATTAAATGCTTTCACTAGGCCATAATGGGTGTACATTTTCCTTGAATTACATTTTCCTTGAATACATTTTCCTTGAATTATTTTATTCTTTTACCAAGCTTTGTTTTTTTTTTAAAAAGACTATTGTATTGTTAATGTGATCATTCTTTGTTCTCTCTCTCTCTCTCTCTCTCTCTCTCTCTCTCTATATATATATATAATCTCTCATTTAAACCATTCATCAATCACATTTAAAAATAAGCAAAGGAATTCACGATCAAAATTTATTCAAATTAGCTAGATTTTATTAAAAAAAAAGGTCCAAGTTATGGCTCTTGAGAACTCGATGCTTGAGCCCAGTTTTTTATTAAGAGATTTGGAAAATGTCAGTCTAAATGTTAAGTCCAAAGAAAGAAAATGTAAATTAAGTATTGCAGTATATAACAATTTCACAAAGGAAATGGGTTTTTTTTTGTTGGGCTTAAAAAACATAAAGAGGTAAACCCAAGCTTTCCCACCGATTATCAAAGAACAAGCACTTTGGTAATGGGTTTACAATTTAGACCCATGTCCCAAATAATTTGAAACTTACTATGGAAAGTAAGTAGTATGTTGAGCAAAGTTCATACCTATAAACACCAAAAACATTTTCTACCATCCCACAAAATGGATTGAGTAAAGTTGATGATATTTTCATTTTTATACCCTAGAAATTTCAAAAACTTTAATGTTATCCAAACTAAATGATATTAATCTCTTTATTTTAACTTTTAAAATTAACCCTAAACGATCATGTTTCTAGCTAGTATCAAGATTCATGAAACTAGTTATAAAGATTATAGAAATTTCATTCATGGAATGACCTAAAAGAGAGTTAAAATATTTACTTTACGTCTTCATGTTCATGGGTTCTTTTTGTATATATTAAAGAAAGCTTCAGAGCAAAAGAGTAAGCCATAGCCAGGTAGGAGATTATTGATGCACAAGTCTAATGACAGAAAAGAATGCAGGTCTCACTCAAGAGGTCTGGAGAATTCATTATTCATCATATTGTTCAAAAACATTTGGATTTCTTGATCAAAAGAACAAATCTTTTGAAATGGCATTACGCTTGTCCCTTCCGCTCTCTGATAATCTGCAGACCGAGATATCTGGCATATCGATGCAAAAGGAAGAGTCAGTTTGATAACAAGCATCAGCGTCAGCATCCTCAGACTAGAAATAATAAAAAAGGCAATTACCTCCCCAGCATCATTAGAGTGGCCTGAGGATTGGTTCCCGGTGACACTGAAAATACCGAGCCATCAGCAACTCTGAGTGCTCCAATCCCGATAACATGGAATTCACTATCAACCACTTTCCCAATAACGCATCCACCGTGGTAATGCCAAATGGTGCTGACAGTTTCACGACAAAACTGAGCCATTCGAAGGAAATTAGATTGGTGAGTAGGCAATGCTGGACCAACGAAACGGAAATTTGGAGCTCCAAACCATTCACGAAACATGAAGTCCTTCATAGCTCTGGTATTTAGCACATTGCCAATCTTGCGAGTGCCATTCACACACCTTTCGACGTCAACTGGGTTTGAAAAGTAATTGAATCGGACTATTGGGTTCACTCTGACATCAGTTGAAGCCAGCCTTAATGATCCAGCTGAGAGGGGTCCAACAATTTTCTCCATTATAGTCGCCACTGTGAGATACAGGCGTGATGACGGCGTCCTGATGAAAACAGAACGGGGTGGAGATACAAAAGGGACAATGTAAGAGGCTGCTTCAAGATAAGCTCCAACTTCTGTGATACCAACCACTTGAATAAGTGAGTGCTCCAGTGGGATTGGAGGCACTATTGAGATACCGTTACGAGGATTGTCGTAGAGGTATTGCCCAACATATGGGAGTTGATGTGCTACAGGTATGCCCCAAGATGATAGGTAAGGCCTTGGACCAATGCCGCTCAACAACAGCAGCTGTGGACTTCCGATGGCACCAGCAGATAGAATCACCTCTCCATTTTCACGTACCATTGCATGGTGATAGTGTCCCGTCTGATCACGATACACTACCCCAATTGCCGATATCCTAGACCTTGAATACCGTGGAGCAGATGCCAAAAGTATTCTTTCCACGTTTGCATACACGGCAATTTTGATGTTACCAGCATTTGCATAGTTGAGAAGATCTGCTGCACTATGCCTCCTTCCAGACCCATCAAAAGTCGAGCCACCAATCTTGGTACCAACCAAATGATCCAAACTATACCCATTATATGGATTGACCCCAGCTTCCAAAAATCCATCTCTAACAGCTGATTGCCAATTCCTAAGGTTTGGCTTGAAGACAACTGCTTTCTCAACCCACTCATATGACTTGTTCACAATCTTAAGGTCCCAACCAACACCAGACTTCTTATAGAAGTCCCGATCTGCACGGCTATAAAACCCAGCATTTATGGCACTGCTGCCTCCAAGAATACGTCCTCTGGCATTGGGAACACCTTCTTCTGATGTGAAGGATTGGGCCGGAGAATCAAACGTATCAACGTCAGTGAGAGTGGCCAAGAAACCTTCTTTGGTCATCAGATTAGGATTTCCATAAGGAACTCCACCACGTTCAAGAACAAGAACTCGAAACGACTGCGACAAGGTGGCGGCCAATGGGCAACCTGTGGTGCCACCCCCAACTATAATGTAGTCGTAGTTTTCTTCTGAAGGAAAACTCGTGGCATTGAGCACAAACTTGAGATAACGTGGACCTATGCGATAAAACAAGCAAGAGAAATTTAGGAGCACACAGAGTAACCATAGGTTACCAAGAAACTTGACACGTGACAATAGCAAACTCAAATGCTTTGATCAATGTTGGTTGAAAAAAATATTCTTTCTTGAAGCAAGAACAGCAACTCTGTTAAAAATGATTGAGAAAATTAAAAAGGGTCTACAAAATTGATGATTCAGATAGAAAAACATTAAAAAATCATGATAGTTTCCTGATAGATTTGTAGTAACGAAGACGGTTAAAGAAAGAGACTCTAACGGAGAAGAAATGGTTTTTCCAGGAAGCTGCAAAGAAAATGTTTTAACCTCTTTCAACAGAAGAAGATAAATTGATGGTTAAACAGCATTTGCACTGCAAGATTCAAGCTTGTTTCCCTTGCTTTCTGGTACATCCTCAGAAGCGAAACGAGAAGATGAAGAAAGAAAGAGAGAAGGTAGGAAATAAGAGATATTTGATGATAACTGGTAATAAAAAAGGCTCAGATAGTACCTGTTGGAGGGTGTGGTCTTGCTGCTCTTGCATGACACAAAGTAGAGCAGAGAAGCAGCAGGAATGCGACGAATTGCAAATGAAAACAAAAGTGTTTCTTCATTTTAGAAGTTCTCAGAGGAGAGAGAATTTTCTCGCCGTTTCCTATGCGAGAGTGAAGTTCTACAGTGATGTTTTGGAAGAGCGAGGAGGGCAGAGGGAAGTAGGCATGCGTGAGGGTTGAGAAGAAAACCAGAGCGGAGTTTTATGGTTAAAAAGTCGGTTAGGGAGGCAGCGTTTTCCCTCCAATTATCACCATTTTCTTGAAAAGTTATTGGGTACAAATACAATAAATAAATAATCAATGGGTTTGGAGCAGAGTAGCATATTAGCTGACTGGTGCATTCGCACCAGTTGTTTCAACTGTTTTTGACGCCGTTAATCAAATGGCAAAAGGTCTTGAATTAAATGCAAAACCATTTCTCCTGAAAGAAAAGCCATTTTTTTTTCCATAAAGAATAGAGTGATTACTTCGGTACATGTTATGTACCTATCGAAAAATGCAAACTTTATTTTTTGTATGATCCATGCGGAAAAAAAGAGTCGTATGCTTTCAAAGTAAAATGTTTTGATGTTGTCAAATATTTTATATTTGAAATCTCTTTCATATTTAAAGAACCTCTCTTTTTGTTCTCCTATACATTGTTAATTTGTTATTTCTAAATTAATTTATCATATATCATCATTATTATTTGCACACTTAATTTCATTTTTATTGTATTTATATTCAATTGTTGAAATTATTTATATTACTTCTAACTAAAATTATTAACTCAATTTAAGGTACAAATCATATCCTTTTTATTATATTTTCTTTACCTAAAATATTTATTTAGTTATTATAGATCATAACTATAGCACATTTGATTATGTTATATAAGAATTTGAATAGACGTGGAAATATAAGTTGATTTGTCTGATTCATTAAAGGCCTTTAAAAAATTGTCTTTTGGAAACTTCTTCTCTATTAATTAGGGGTAAATATGCGTACTTTAGACCTCTCCAAATCTTACGTATGAGTGGGATTCATACTGGAAGTTATTGTTGTTGTTGTTGTTATTGTTGTTGTATTAAAGGTGTTAAAATTGAATGAAAAAGTTGAGTTAGAAGAAATATAAATAGAAATAAGTTATCAATGGAAGCCACCTAAGCCATAATTCCCCACAACATGGATATCAACAAGGAAGAAGTTTATAATTGGAGAATAAACTGAAGCAATTAAAAAAACTAAGATTGTCAAGAGATAAGTCCTAACTCAGATACATGAATAAAGGTACAAACTACTTAGTAAGATGTAGAGTATGAGATTCTAATGAAGGCTACTAAAGCATTAAACAGGTTGAAAATTTCACCTAAGAAAGGAAATCTATAAGAGGTGTACTAAGTTTAAAGATATTAAGTAATCTTTAAATAATGCCTAAGAACATCAGTTGAGTAAAGGCAACTTATCTCTATAAGCAACTAGCTTAAAAAAAAGAGAATAATTAAAAGAAAGTGATATTCAAATGGTTGACGAATTTCTAATCTTAAATAAGAAGTTATGGAGAAAGACTAACTTTTATTTAACCAAGCAAACCTTTCTTTAACCAAGTTATGTCTTTACATTTTTGGAATGGCTCATTTTCTCCTCCTTCTATCTAACCCCGATCCTTGTGGTTGTCCTACCGTCCCTTCTTGATTATGTCTTCCTTCTAGCATGCATTGTCTCTCTTCCATTCTCCTCTCTTTGTCTTCTTCTCTTTTATGCCTACTTGTTGCTGCCTAGTTCATTCATCTGTTTAAACTAGGTTCTTTCCTTTTAAAATAACCCACCCTTGGTTCAACTTTCCCTCATAATCCAGATCCTAACAATTTAGCGTTATTGGTAAAATGTCAGTTGGATCCTTAACCACACCCTTTTCTCCTATAGCTAACCTTGAGCCTTATCTAAAGTAAGAAGTAAAATGTTAGTTGGACCTTCGACCACACCTTTGTCTCTTATAGTTGATCTTGAGCCTTATCTGGAGTAAGAAGACTTCCCTTCTCTCCCATTTACTCAAAATGCTACCTCATTTTTAAAAAGTGGATAAATAGTCTTAGAGTCGGGTAGTAGGTGATTTAAACAGCTTTGGTAAACTAAATTTCATCTCACCAAATAAGGAGGGACCAGTCTTTCCTCCACCTAAGGTGTTGCAAAATAGAGCAACCAAGTGGAAATCAGCCTTGATGGGCTAGTGAACATTATGATAACTGAGGATGATATGTTTTCAACACTGGGCAAACTTAAACTGGAAGAAATATGGACTACACTATGATAGCTGAGGATGATATGTTTACATTTTAGTTTTCTTCTGAAGAAATGGAATAGAAGATCATGGATATGGTCCCCTAGCACATTCAAGGTAAGCCTTTTTTTTATAAAGAAAAATGGGAAATTGGCTTGAAACTGGATAAATCAAAACTGAAATCAATTCCAATAAGGGTTAATTTCCATCATATTCCCCTATAATATTAATCCTTAAAGGGATTAAGCTATCTAGCTAGCTATTTGGGTATTCCTATAGCTTTGGATGATAACATTGCTAACATCAAAAAGGAAGGATATGTAAGTGTATATATAGAAGTTGACACCAAAAAGGAGTTCCATGAAATCATCCCTATCATGAAGTTTAATAGCAATACAGAGCTGTTAGAGGATAGGGTAAAGTTGTCATATCCATAGAGACCTCAATTGAAAACACTATCAAAGTCTGGATTCCTAAGAGGAATAAGACAAAAATACCAAGCACACAGAGGAAGGAAAATTAAGAAATTAGTAAGGAATCCACCACAAGCATTACAGGACATAATAAGCAAACATTTGTAGGAAAACATCAATCCCCCATTCCAACTATAGGAAATAATGAACAAATAGTAATAGAGGAGATTCAATCCCCAAACTCACCAATAGAGATAAGACAATTGCCTCTTATTGCAAAGGATGAAACTAAAAGAAAGGTTAACTCACAATCAACTTACAATAAGCAACAATTGGAAAAGATGATAGATGGTAAAGTTGATTTGGATCTTGGGACTATGAACTAGAATGAAGAATGGATAGATTTAGGTTCTAGTAATCGTAAATCAAGGAGGAGGACCAAGTCCATCAACTCTCGATAATATGCATTGTTTCGAATGTTCATGGACTTAATTTTCCAAATAAACAACTAACCTTAAAGGATTACGTGACAGCTAGACATCCTTATTTTTTGGTCTTGTTGAGACCAAAATAAAGGAAGAGCCTTTCAAAGAGGCTTGAAATTCCTCCATGTAGATTGGACTACTTTAAGTAATCATTCTAAGCACCCCAATGGTAGATTGATTGTCTTTTTTGATCCATCTCACTTACATCTATCTAATTGGTTATGTATAGATCAACTTATCCATTATGATTTTAACCTTATAGTTAATAATAAACCTATAGGTATCACAGCTATGTATGCTGCTAATTAGGAATATCAGAGAGCTAGATTATGGAAAGGCATGGAGAAATTGAGGATAACATAACAACACTATGGATGATAACATGAGACTTCAATTGTTTACTCTCACATATTGAATCTAATGGTCGAAAAGGTACCTTACAAGCTGATGTTAGAGAACTGACGACTTTCACCTCTTTACTATGTCTGTTGGACTATAGATATCATGGTGTTTTATTCAGTTAAAGTAATCATCAAAGTGGAGAAAGGTTTTTGCAAAGGAAACTAGACATGTGTCTAGTCAATAATAGGTTGTTAACAAAAATAAGTAAGAGCTATGCTATCTTTGAAGAACCATTTTTCTCTAACCACTCTCTTATAACTATCAATATCTATAGCATGTCAGCTAAAAATATTTCCCCTTTAGATTCTTTAATTCACCTCTGATGCATCTGCAAATCAATACAATCATTTCTAGAGTTATGGAGAGGACAAATCAAGGATTCAAATCCTTTTAGTGCCTTCAAATTGTGAAAGCTATTAAAAAGGATTGTATTTAATTGATGAAAGATAATACTAATCCAATGAAAGTTACCTAATTACAGGCCTTGAAAAATCTCATAGAAACTGAGAGGGCTCTTTCCATTACCCCAAAGGATTCAAACTTAACGGGAAAGGCAAATGATGAATTAAAGAAGTATTTTGAAGCTCTTGAAGCTTATATCTCTTAAATGAAAGAAAAAAATCTAGAATTCAGTGGCTTCAGGAAGAAGAAAGAAATTCTAAATTTTATTAAAGTGTAATCTAGGGAAGGAGAAATACAAATAAAATAGTATCTTTGATGGACTCTAAGTGGAACCTAGTCTATGAATATAAAGGATGAAGGAGTTGGCTAGGAATCACTTTATGAGCATCAATGGTATCTTAGGTAGTATCTCAGAGTTTCCTGAGGAACTTCTAAGAAATATACAAGGAGCAATTGCATAAAACCATTAACCCTATGTTGTTAAAAGATGTCTTCAGTGAGGAAATCAAATTTGTTCCCTTCTCCTTTTATCTTGACAAGGCCCTAGGACCAAATGATCAATTTCAAATTTTTCCAGGACAAATGGGACCTAATTGGACCCTCAATTATACATGTAGTGCAAAAATTCTTCAAAAGTGATAGATTATTGATTGAAATCAATAAAACTTATCTCTTATTGATTATACCTAACCCTTTAAGTCTTAATGAGTACAGAACTATTGCTTGTTGAAATGTTATTTACAAAAAAATAGGTTAAACTAAACTCTTCTAGGTGATCAATCCCAGTCAAAACTAAACTCTTCCAGGTGATCAAGCCCAGTCACAGGGCCTATATACCTAAAATGAGTATTGGTGACAATATTATGTTGGCACAGGAGCTCTTTAAAGACTATAACACTAAGTTGAATATCAAAAGTTGTGCTCTCAAAATGGATTTTACCAAAGCATTTGACACAATATGTTGAAACTACATAATTACTTCTCTCTGGGCATTTGGTTATCTTGATAAACTTATTAAATGGATCTAAGCTTGTATCACGACTATCTCCTATGATGTTCTAGTGAATTGAAAGCCATCACAACTTTTCAAATCTTCAAGGGGTCTGAGGTAGGGAGATCCTCTCTCTCTTACCTCTTTTCCATCACTATGGAGGTACTCCTCGTATTGACTACATTGAGCATAGCAGAAATTCCATAATTTAGGTACCCCAATAGATATGGAACTCTCAAATTGTTGATGATCTATTTATGCTTTGTGTTAATGATCCTCTTTCTATTAGGGTCTTGCTACTATCTCTTCAAAAGCTTAAGGAAAATTTTGATTTGAATGTTAACCTAAGCAGAAGTTCAACATGTCTTTCCAAACATAATCGAGCAGACTCTATCCTTTTGATCAATAATTTAAGACTGAGGATCCAACAAGTGCCACTTGCTGATAGGTGCTTAATTGATTATGAATATATTCCATAACATTTAGTGATTATTGCTATAAAATTGCTTAAGATACTCACTTTGACTCATATGTGATTTTAGGCACATTTCAGAAGCAAAGAAGTTAAAGTGAGTCGAAAGTATGATATTTAGGCCATTTTTTAAAGATTAATTTTCACTTTTCTTTATAGAGCAAGAAGAAGAAATTAAAAGACAAGAAGAAGACAAGAAAAATGAAATCACAAACAAGAAAAATCAAAGTTGCTCACAACAAAGGAGTATAAAATTTGTGCATGCTATGTATGTTTTAACGTGAATTTAAATAGGTAATGGCTAGATGATGGAAGGCGACACAATAAGAAGAAACCAAGTAATGTGTACGTTGCATGAAGCAGCTTAAAACATGAAGGAGCTAAAAGGCAAGGAAGCAAGAAGAAAACGTATGCCAGGAGTAGATGAAGACAAAAACGACATAAGCTAATGAAGAATATAATTGTAGTATAGGTGGACAAACAATGAAGCCAAAAGGGCAGGAGTCTATAAAGAAAATGATGTGCTAACAATTGGCAAAAGATGGATCAAAATGCAGCACGACAAGGAGACTAAAATGCAGTAACCAAAAGGCATGAAACGTAAATGCTATAATAGGAAAACACAGATGTTCTATGCAATAACTGAAGGAGAATAGACATATAACCAAGGAGCATCAAAATGTAGTGCACTTGTAGCACATGTTGGGCCAAGAAAAGTAAAATATAGATGTATGGTAGGAGGTAAAAATGATAATGTAGGACAAATGGATAAAATGGGCGTGTTGGTTTTAAGGAAAAAAGAAGAACATATGCGTAAGTTTTAAAGAAAGAATAGATTCATAGGTTTTAAAAAAGAGAACAATAAGGAGGTGCTGTGAACAGACGTGAAGGTCTTTGGCTGGGACATTTCTTTGGGGGCTGAAGCATTATACCCATAGAAGGGTAGCTTCCCAATACCAGTTCAAAGGCGACCTCAACGCCGATGACCCGGGTAAGTGTATTTCTCCTCGTATGTGTTGTTTCTTTCTCTCTTTAGAAATTGTTTATGTTATTTTATGTTTAATGTTTGGTTGCTGTGTAAGAATGATAGAATGCTCTATTTGATTATTTTTATGTATGAACCCATTATTAGAATCGAATACAATAAGTAATCATTGTTTTTTTGATTTATTTGTAGTGACTAATGGTTCGTAATCCTTTGAGATAATATAACCTAGGATAAATAATTCGAGATTGATTGATTATTGCTTAAATTGGTCTATTTTTCTCATTTGTAAGGCGACTGTCCGATTAAATCTAGAAAGCATCTCTTAGATTATTGTTGATTTGCAAAACAATCTACTCGTTTTACGCTAAAAAACTACAAGTGTACGGGTCATGACTTGTAGTTAAAAAGTAGATATCGATCCCACAGGGATTGATGCCCAGACACTACTTAATTCAAATCAAACTTTGTTTAA
>JANQBM010000004.1:22282784-22300670 GCA_025594535.1 Erythroxylum domingense
TGTAGTTAAAAAGTAGATATCGATCCCACAGGGATTGATGCCCAGACACTACTTAATTCAAATCAAACTTTGTTTAATGGAAAGAATTTAGAAAATTAAATTAAAATTGAAAGACTAACAAAAAGCAATAGACAATACCAAAGTGCAGAAAATTAGAATTTAAGAATCTAAATACTAGAGATTATTTTTTCCCTATTTTGTCTCCTTCCTATTTTATTAATCGAATTACGTCTTACCTAAGATTTCTGAATGTATTAACTACCCTCTCTCAAGGTGTAATTAATTTTCCCTAATCAAACTAAATGGAATCAATTGAACGATCTCTCAACCTACCCAATAACTCCATCAATTTAACTAGTTATTAAACTATCCTATAGGTGATCAATCGAATTAGCCGAGATGTCTCTTCTAACTAATCAATTAACGTGATGATTGTACATCTATAGGTTTCCAACTCTCGTTGTACATTTCTACACAAATAATCTTACTCACTCTCTTGATTTGTTGTAAGATAAAAATAAAATAAACAATCATCAAAGACACTTTCATAAGAACATAGGAGTTTTAACAAAATAGTTCAAAAGAAATCCCTAAACCTAAATAAGCCAATCATGGTCTCCATAACATCATGAACACACAATTAATCCATCTTACAAAGATTAGAAGAAAGAAAAACACAGAAAATTGGATAACCGAAACTTCTTCTCTTCTTTGTCAAAATTTGGAATTTTTGATGTTGATGTGCTATTTTCTCCAATATTGATGATAATCCTTGAATCTTCACCTTCCTAAAGGCTCAAAACTTCTATTCTTCACTCAAGGAGGCTCTTTCTACAGAAGGGTTTCGTCTCTCTAACCATGGAGGCTTAATTCTCTTTTAATAGTCTAGAAATTCTAAGTTTAATGAAGCCTCGCATAATATCTCGGATTATAATTCCCACGATCGTGGGAATTGGCATGATTCCCACAATCGTGGGAATTTCCAACAAAGAGTCTCGTCTTCCCTTCTCCTCTGTGATCTGTTATTCAATCTCCAAGTTGCTTAATCTTCCTTCCTACATAAAAATAATCAATTCTTACCTTAAATTAACATCAAACATAAAAGAACAACAATGGAAATCAAACTAAATGAAAACATCCAAATTGAATCCTAAACTACAACAATAATCAATAATTATGCTAGAAACGTATGCCAATTACTTAGAAAAATATAGACTAATGCACGACTATCAATTATTCAATAGCTAGGGTTAATTAACAAGTTGTTCTTAATTAACTAGGACCTAAGCAAAAACTGAGATTAAAAGAGTTTACTATTAATCTATGACCAATAGTTCAAGGAGAGGTAAAAGAACAACAAATCAACGAAATATGTTTAATTAGGGTTTAGGCTGAAATTGAACCAAAGAATTAGGTCCTTACCAAAATCCCCACTTTTATCTTTTTTTAATGTTTTCTTTAATTTGGTTTCATTAGGTTGTTTTATTTTATTTTCTTATTTTTAAACCAAACCAAACCCCCCAAACCTAAACACTAGTTAATTTCATTTCAATAACTTTACACACACTCTCTATGGGATCGACCTGGACTCACCAATGCTATGGTAACAGTCTAGTGTAATTTGATTAGCATTATGACGCACTACCAATTTTGGCGTCATTTTCAGGGAGTGTTATGCTTTAGTTTTAGTTCTTGATTTTAATTGGTGTTTTGTACATATTTGTTTGTAATTATTATTTTTAGTTATTTCTTGATCTTTTCACTTTTTATTTTGGGTTGTTAAGTAAAAAAAATATTGAAATGGATGGAAGTAATTTGTTTTATAGCTCATATTCTTAATCCTATAACTATGTTTGTACTGATCAAGCTAACTTTAGTTATGTATGGGATAATCAACAGAATTACTTTCAAGATAGTTTACAGGTTGCATAACAATTCCTGTATAGACTAGAAGCTTCTTATCATGACTCAGGTACATCTCTGGAAGATTTGCTTAATATTATGACTGCTAACAATATTCAACTTCAACAGAGTGTGTAGGAGTTCTAGCAAGAAGTAAGGCAATTTCAGCAAGATATAGGGTCTAGCGTGCAATATTTGAAAAACTAACAAAACTCAGGTACTTCTCTAGAAGAATTAGTTAATTTTTTTATTGCTAATGCTTTGCAATTACAACAGAAAGAGATATAATTCCAACGAGAAACAAGTTCTAGGATCCAAAACTTGGCAAGCTAGATGGGTCAATTAACAGAAGCTCTCTACCGCCCAATTAGCAAGAAGAGATGCAATTCTAACAAGAAACAAGTTTTAGGATCCAGAACTTGGCAAGCCCGATGGGTCAATTAACGGAAGCTCTCGACCGCCTAACATCACAAGGCGAAAAAAGAAACTATCTCAACCTGAGGTGTACCTAAAGGACGTTACTGCAAAGGCCTTACAGAGTGAAGAGGAGCTTGAGAATCTTGAGTGTACTACTTAAGGAATTATTTGTGTCAAAGAAGTGGAGAAGGCGCTCGAAGTAGAAAAAGTTGTATCTTTTAGCTCTAAGGTAAATACTGAGTTCCAATTTTTTATTAAGAATGACTCTTTTCTTTTACCTAGCAGGTTAGAAAAATTGAATGAAGAAGAAAAAGGTGAAGAGACATTCAAGGTCTTTCCTGATAGTATGGACTCAGTACAGTTTGACAATTTGAAGATAGGCCATATGTGGACTATGATGGAGAATCAACCAACGCCTATCCTAAAGTACCTCATATGGAGATAGCTCAAACTGTGATACGAGAATATCATAATTTTGTCATGTGAGAAGGAAACATGGAGTCAAGCTAACGACCCTAAATAAAGGTGCTTTTTAGGAGGCAATCCAAGGGAAGTAAATTTCTTTTCTTTTAATTTTTTTGCACTAGCTACAATATGCATGTGTGTTTCTATATTGGTTTGTTTCTTTCTTGTTTTAAGTTTTCAATCAAAATGAGAGAGATAATAAAACAAACAAACAAAATTTTTCTCGTTTTCTATTTCTCGTAGGATTATATAGTCATGATTAGAGTGTGAATTGACTAGAGAATTTTGTAGTAGCTTTATCACGTACATTTACTCTTGTGATTAGTCAATATGCATTATCTTTAGAATAGCAGTGACTACTGGTAGACAAAGCTAGTGAAATTTTAAGCCTTGATAGACTGACACATACATATCAGTCTTATTGTCCTTTGATAATGTGTGACCTTGATGACATATACATCTTTATTTTGGTTTGATTTTCTATTTGAGACTACATTTTTTATCACATGCATTAACATGAAAATGATTAGGCATTATTTGTTTTTCCATGCTACATTAGCCAAATAGCCTACCCATTATATGATTTTCCTTTTGATAAGCCCCTTTGAGCTTTATACCTTTCTTTGTGTACTAACCACATTACATGCTTTTAAACTTGACCAAATGTCCTACCTAAGCCATAAATCTAGTGGAGCATTTGTGATTGTCGAGCTTGTGGATGTACAAAATTTTAAGTGTGAGTGTATGCATATATATGGGTTGGTTATAATGATTGGGATGTTTTGTTATGTCTTGTCATTGGAATTCCCATGTTAATGTAGTTTCTTTCAATTTTTACAAAAAAATAAAGAAAAAGAAAAGGAGAAAAGAAAAAGAAAAAGAAAAAGGAAAGAAAAAGAAAAATGAAAGGAAAGAAAGAAAAAAATGTAAACGTTTAAATAAAAGTATACAGGAGGAAGTGCATATAGTTTGCAAAATTATTTGTGATTAATTTTTCCCTCTAAAGTTGTATTGAATGGGTTGTGAGGTGGATGTTGCTTTCAAGGGTCACTCCCGATAGTTACAAAATCTTGTTTATGATCAATTTTTGTGAGTGATTTTTGTTTCATATGGGTTGTGTATGAGAGCTCGAGTTTGAGTTGTGAAACTTGTTTTTGCATTCATCATAGTTGATATATATAATTATGGGTGAATGTTGGTTTTCACACTTGATGGCATATTGAGTGTTACTTTTGTTTCACTAGTTTTGATGGCTTTCATGCTACTTGACCCAAGTACATCTCACCTTATCTTTACCCATATTAGAACCTTGAAAAGTCATTTGATTCATGATTTTGCAGATGAATTTTAGTGATGGAGAAATGAAATGATATGCAAAGTTGGAGAATGACATGATGTAATATCCTGTTTTCCTATACTAAGGGTTAGGACCGTAGACTACTGTATGTAAAAAATATCATTAAGAAAATAGGAAATGCATTACAATTATATGCAAATCACTAGTATAAGCATGCACACATATGATTATTGATTTTTGTACACATTACAAACATTGTACATACACTCATTTGAATTTTTTCCGTGGTACATACACTCATTTGATTTTTTTACACATTACAAAGATTGTATAAACACTCATTTTATGTCATGAAAATAAGTTGACAAATTATAGTTGGTGATTTGGAATTTATTTGTTAAATTTGGGAGATTTGTGAACTTTTGGGTATTTTTGGACTAGGAAAAATGTTAAGTGGCGAGACAAATTGATTCGTAACAGTATAAATAAGTGACAACTAATAGTAGAACTAATTGACAAGTGACATTAGGATTTAATGATAAGTTTCATAGAAAATTGAGAGACAATTGTATTAGAAATTGGAGATAAATGGACTAGTTATTAAAAGACCAATTGGAGAACCATAATAAGATGACAAGTGGCAAGTGACAAGTGTCACCACATTTTCCATTCACCACTCATCATCCACAAAACTTAAATATTTGTAAGACCAATTTCGTTGTCTTTCATTTTCACCAAATACTCTTCTACTTCATCTTCTTCTTCACTCACGATTTGCTCACCAACACTCTCAACATTGAACCTTGCCATCATTTTTCACTTACCCACTATAAGATTTCATTGTTATGTCTTGTTCTTGATAAAACCTAGCCTATTCTACCTTGGTAAGATGATGATCGTGTGATGCTTTGGAGCTAGGGTTAAGTGATATTTTGAAGAAACTTGGAGTTAAAACAAGTAAGTTATACATTAAACTTCATGGGATTTTGTAAATAAAATATATATGATCATTGTTTTGAGGTTGAATGACCATGATTGTGATGATGAATGAGTGTTGAACGTTGATGAACAAATGGGTATATTGATGTCTTGTTTTTGTGTTTATGATGATTAATAATCTATAAATTGCTATAGGGATACTTTGAGATGGATTGATTTAGTGAAAATGGTATATGATGATGTGCATAAATTTTGTTGAAGGAATAAGATAAAAATGTTCTATTTTAGGTATATGAAAACCATGGATTATAAGTTGTTATATATATGAAATAGATTAGTAGTTAAGGTATAATAAAGGTGAAATTATGTTAAAGAAAAGATTAGTAAAATGTTCTTGAAATGAGAAGAACTAAAGTGATAGTGAATGAGAAAGATCATGTTCTATTTTTGTATGATTGATAAATAATGATTTATGGATTGTTTTATAGATGTTATTAAGTTGAATGGAGGTAAAAATGATGAGGATATGATTTTTAAATGATGAACTATAGAGATGATTTGTTTGATGTATTATGAAAAAGATAAAATTTGTAAAAGTTAGGATCTTATGTATGGTAGGATTAAGTGAATGGTTAATGGATCAATTGAGTAGAATTTTGTGAGTTTCAATGGAACTGATATCATAGTTAGATTTGCATGAAATGAAGTTGCATAAGTGGACATGAATTCTGGAAAATAAGGAGTGTTATTGATGTTTCTACGTCTGTTGAATTCGTGGAAAAATAAGGGAAGAAAAGGTAGAGCATAGTCCCCATGATTGTGTCTTGGATTATTTAGGTTCTATAACGATCGTGGCAAAGTCCCCATGATTGTGGCCTATTGCATAAGGTTCTGTCACGATCGTGGGAAGGTCCACCATAATCGTAGGCTAGCATATTAAGTGAAATGTTTATCTTTTAAGTGATGTTTGAAACAACTAATACTAAGGTACTTTCTTATGGTGTATTTAGGCTTGAACGAGGCTTGACATGAACCTAATTGAGGTTGAACAAGTTGATAAAGTGTTTAATAAGTTTAGATTTATAATTAAGAGTGATTAAGATTCATAATAGAGGATACATACCTAGGAATGTCATTAAGCATGCATTATACATAACACATATACATATGCATATGATTGACTGCTTATGTGTTTGAGCAAATTAGTAATGTGTACAATGTGTGCATATTGTATGATATAGAAGAGCAAATAGAATGACAACATCCAGACATTGCCAGGATGTTAAAGTAATAGTTATCTGGAGCGTACTGTGAGCAACCTATATGTTCTCACTAGACTTGACTGTAATTGCATAAATTTCCAATTATTGAACTGATACTCATGTGTATGTGATAATTTCTGACATTTATAGTCTGAGGAGTTTGATAATTGGGAATGTATTGGAAGTGCTCTGATTGTATGTGAATTTAAAAGAAATAAATGTTCTTAACAAATATGTTGAATGTCGAACTTATGTCCAATGAAAAGGTGAAAAGTAATTGTTTAAACTAAATGAAAGTGATTGAATGAACGTATGTGATTTGATGCATTTCATTACATAATATGCATGATCAAATAAAGGTAGTTATGACCGGAGTAACCTGTGAAAAAGAGCTTAAAGCTCAGAATGTTTATAAGAGCCATAGGCTCAATATGTAAAATGAGTCCAGTATCTACAACGGATGTAGGACAGTTATCAATAAGCCTGATATCTACAATGGATATGGGCAATTAAAAAGGCACTCCGTCACAACAAAGTGACAATTGAAAGTGAGTCACATGTGCATTGCATATACAATTTGTTATGTAGAATTAAAGATGGGAAATGAGATGTCTGAACTGAACTGAAATTGAATTGCGGAATAATGTGCAATATGTGATTATGTGAACTGTTTCCAAAATTTAAAATGTGAACTGTCTATATGTCTTGATATAAGTGAGCACATCAATGATGGTTCACTCACTGATTTCACAAAACTCATCAAAAATTGCAACGTGACTTTTTAGGTACGAGAGAGGAGACCTAGCTATTAAAACATTCTAGAAGAAGTATAGTTCCTATGTTTTTGGACTCAAGATATGGGTCAAAGGTCAGTTAGCTGAGATTGTGGAGTTTAGTTAGAATCTTTTCTATAGCTCGCATATCAGTAGAACATGTTGTTAGAGTAGTAAACTCTTATGTATTTTTGACACTGTATATATGTGTGTGTATGTGAATTATGTAGTGAAAAGCTACATTGTAAATTATATTTTATTAATGAAATATGGGATTGATCTTTTAGATATTGTGTTATTCTGTATGATGCCATATAAGTGAATGTGATTACTCTAACATGCCGCCTTCATGGTGTATGTTCCTGAATGTCCACAAGATATTTAGGGAGGTGCCCTGTAGAGGTGGTGCATTACACATGATCATGAATGGTATTGAGCGTACCCATAAACAAATCTTGTTTAAGCACAGTTTCCAGGTCTACCATTAGATTGCTCAGTTTTTAAAGGTATTGAATGTTGATTGATCATGAACAGAAGCATTGAATGTTGAATTATTACTATGATTTTTGAAATTCATTCATCTTTGCTTATGATTATGTATCCTTGGAAAAATATGGAAATTGAGTAAATGTTTTTAAGTCTTTGAACTTAATTTTGATGTTTTGCCCGAGGATGGCTAAAAGATAAGGTGAGAGAAATTGACAGGTGCTTAATTGATTACTAATTTATTCCATAACACTTAGTGATTATTGCTATAAATTTGCTTAAGATACTCACTTTGACTCGTATGTGATTTTACACACAACTCGGAATCAAAGAAGTTAAAGTGAGTTCAAAGCACGAAATTTAGGCCATTTTTTGAAAATTAATTTTCACTTATCTTCATGGAGTTAGAAGAAGAAAATTAAAAGGCAAGAAGAAGACAAGAAAAATGAAAACACAAACAAGAAAAATCAATGTTGCTTACGGCAAAGGAGCAAAAAATCTGTGCATCTTATACATGTTTTAATGTGAATTTAAATGAGTAATGGCTGGATGATGGAATGCAACATAGCAAGAAGAAACCAAACAACGCGTACGTTGCATACAACAACTTAAAACAAAAAGCAGCTAAATGGAAAGGAAACAAAAAGAAAACGCACGCTAGCAGTAGATGAAAACCAAAATAATCGAAGCAAATGAAGAATACGACTACAGCATGGTGGACAAACAATGAAGTAAAAAGGGAAGTAGTCTATAGAGAAAATGACGTGCCAACAGCAAGGAAAAGATATATCAAAATGCAACACAACAAGGATACCAAAATGTAGCAACCAAAAGGCATGAAACGCAGATGCTGTAAAAGCAAAATGCAAATGTTCCATGCAGCAGTTGAAGGAGAATAGACGCATAGCCAAGGAGCAATAAAACATAGCGCACGTTGGGCCAAGAAAAATAAAACATAGACGTATGGCAGAAGGTAAAAACGCTGATGTTAGGCAGAAGGGTTAAATGCGTTTGTTGGTTTTATGGAAAAAAGAAGAACAGATGCGTAGGTTTTAAAAAAAGAACATATGCGTAGGTTTTAAAAAAAGAATAACAAGAAGGCATTGTGACCAAAGGTGAGGGTCTTTAGCTAGGACATTTCTTTGAGGCCTGAAGCATTATTTTTAGGAGCAAGCTCTCAACCTTAAGAGACCCATAGAGGGGTAACTTCCCGACGCCGATTGGAAGGTGACATCGATACCAACAACCTAGTAAAGTGTAATTTCTCCTTGTATTTATTGTTTCTAGAATCAAATATAGTACGCAATCATTATTTTTCTATTTATTTTTAGCAACTAATGGTTCGTAATTATTAGGGATAACATAACCTAAGTTAAATAATTCGAGCTTATGTGATTATTGTTTAGATTGGTCTGTTTTTCTCATTCATAAGGCGGTTGTCCAATTAAATATAGAGAGTATCTCCTAGGTTATCCGATAGTTAAAGGTTAATTAACAAGCTCTTTTTAATTAACTAGGACCTAAGAAAAAAACAGGATTAATAGAGCTTATTGTTAATCTATGGCCAATAGTTCAAGGAGTGGTAAAAAAACAAAAAATCAATAAAATATGTTTAATTAGGGTTTAGGCCGAGATTGAACCATTTTAAAACCAAACCAACCCCCCAAACCTAAACACTGATTAATTTCATTTCAATAACTTTACACACACTCTTTGTGGGATCGACCTGGACTCATCACTGCTATAGTAGTAGTCAAGTTTATTTTGAGTAGCATTATGACGTGTTACCACCCATCTATCTAGGAGTACTAATCTCTACTAAATTCTAAAGGAAATAGAGTGCAAGCCCCATATTGCCTTCATTCAAAAGAGAATGTAAAACGTGAGCAACTAATTTCCATCCTATAAAGGAAGATTGGAATTGGCCATTCCAATTCTCAATAACTTGCATATTTACTGGCTTTATCATCTTGCTTTACCTAAGAGCATCCTAAAGAAGATTGATAGATGTATAAGGAATTCGTTTTTGGAATGGATAGAACAATAATAATGGAATCTCCCCCAAAGTTAAATGGAGCTCAATATTTTGCCTAAGGATTTAGAGGACATAAAATCTCCTCAGCTAGTATAATGGAAAAATCTTTAATGGCTAAGAGACTTTGGAGAATATGTGAGGAAAAAGAAAGTCTATGGATGAAATGGATTCATATGGTACATATTAAGTAAGAAAACATACAGACTATTCAAAGAAAACTTACACAGTCTTATGCTTTCCAATAGATTCTAAACACAAGGCAGTTTATGCAACCTCATCTTAAGTATTCCATAGGAAATGGAAGGACACGACATTTTAATATGATAACTTACATTCCCTAGGTCCATTGTACATCACTTTATACTACCAGATTCTAGGAGAATCAAATCCTAAGAACACCAAGGTGCACGTGCTAATACAAAATGGAAACTTGAGCTAACGTTGCCATTCAAATAGAGGCACCAACAGTATCATGAATAGTCTGCTATATTACTAGCCTGATCAGTCACAAGTAGATTCAATACAATGAGCATTAAAACTTTTTCTACTGAATCTTTTAGAAGGTTGCTATTATGACTTTTGATTAAATTTCAATTCCATAAACTCATTTAGGACTCAAAGATTGCTCCAAACCAGTCCTTTATACTATGGTTAGCAACATTATAGGTCGGGAACTAGAGATAGACTAAAGTTTCAGGTTCCAGATTCCACAAGTCCACTATGTGCAAACTTTTGTTAGACTCTTGACTACCTGTACTTCAAATGTGCATATGGTAATTGATTCTGGAGACAGTTCTTAAAGATTTCAACTTGTAAGTAAATAACCAAACCCAAATGAGCACTCTCAAATGGGCTAGCAAGTTGAGAGGCAACAGGGGAGGTAATAAAAAACTATTTAAAGCAAGCATTGTTATACTAGTATACTACTTTTAGAGAATGAGGAACGCTAAATTGTTTGGAGAATTTAAGGACAATATATATACGACCATTTAGGATGGAAGTGTGATGTTTGTACTTTACTAAGCCAGGTAAAGTTGCATAAAACAATAAAGGCAATATTGTTTGTGAAATCATTTTAGTTTGATTATCATTGTCATCTTCTATTTATAATTAATGGTTGGTAGTTTATGCCTTTAATCCTATGTATGAACATAGTTTTTTCTATTAGCTCAAATTTTATGATTAACGATTTTGATGATAACTATATAATATTTCAAAATTAAAATTGGATTTATTTCCTTGTATAATTCAACAGTCTTATTCTAAAAAGGAAATAAAATCATAAGAGATACGTTTTCTTTCTTGCAGGAATCTTCATTATGAACTTACCTTATTAGAAACGGTTTATCAACAAGGATCCTACTAATTATCAAGTACGTATATTAGCCACATGATTACTAAAAGATTTTTTGGGCAAAGATGACATCGAAGTTATTTAGATCCAGTTGACTAAGGATGCAAAATGAAGCAACGACTAGTTGAAGAAATTTACTGTTTAACGAAGAGCCAATGGAACTGTAAATAAAAACAAAATGATACAAAAGCTTGTGAAACTATATTGTCAAAACTCATCAAAAGAAAATACAATCTTGAAAGTGATATCTTTATAAAAAATTCTTTTTTGCTTTAGAAAGTGAAATTATGTTGAGTGAGATTACTGAGGCTCTTATAGAGCAAACCTCTTTTTTATTTGAGAGCTTGTAGAGGCTAGTGAAATACTACTAGTTTGGAAGGTTGAAGAACCTTGAAAAATATTAACTTGTGAGCTTAGAGAGGCTCGTCAAATTGCTACTTGATTTATAGTGAAACACTCAAGTTAAATACTTGGGAATTGGACATAGGCTTAGGTTGTAAGCCGAACTAATATAAATCGACTGCGTCCTTCTTCTTTCTCTCTCTTTCTTTCCTTATCTTTTATATTTTCGTATTATATTATGTGTGTTCATTTCAGCAAGAGGTTACTTTATTTTACAATAGGTTCCTTATGTTTACAATTTGTTGACGACTTTTTTCATTTTAACGAGTGCCTTCTTTTTATTGTTTCAACAGGACTCATACTTTAGTAGACTCCTGTCATTTAACAAGCTACTATTATCTAATAGGCTCCTATTGTTTTAATTTTTTAAGAGGCCTTATCTTTATACGAATTGAAAGTAACTTGCAAAAAATCTTTTTAATTCACACACAATTCACCCCCTTTTGCATGTGTTTGCTATATCATTTGAGATCAGAGCGAGGTTTCACATTTATTATGTTTTACAGCTCGTGATAGATCATAACAAACACCTTGAGAAGTTTTGAAGGATAATCCATCTTAAAGTCTCCTTACTTTAATGGAAACAATTACTCCTACTGGAAAGAGAGAATGACCATATATCTCCAATTTGTAGATATCGAAATATAGCAAGTCATTAGAGTTAGAGCTACAATTCCTACTTCCAATAATGTAGAAATATGGACAGATGCTGATAGGACAAATGCCTAACTAAACGCTAAAACAAAAAATCACCTAATATGTGCTTTGTCTTTAGAAGAATAAGAAAAGATATCCTACAACTCTATAACAAAAGAAATGTGGGACAAACTATAAGTCACATTTGAAAGAACAAATGAGGTAAAGAAGCATAGAATAAGTCTTTTAGCGCATCAATACAAAACTATTGTCATGAAATAGGGGGAGACCATAGACGAATTCTTCAGATGCTTTAACAACATCACAACCTTAAATAATTTAGGAAAATAAATCCCAACGACGAGCTCGTAACAAAGATTTTAAGGTCACTGTAAAAGGAATGGAGACCTAAGGTGACAACTCTAGAAATGATAAAGGATCTATACACTATTTCACTCGACTAGCTACGAAGAAATTTGATGATCTATGAAATTGAGGTTAGGTAAGATGAAGGATCCTCCTATAGAAAAGGAATGACCCTAAAAGCAACTGACGAATCAAATAGTGATGAAAGTGACACTAAGTTGCAAATAGACAAAGATGATGAGTTCAACTTTATGGTCAAAAATATGCCCACTTTTATAAAAAGACGCTAATGAAGAAAAGAGAAGGAACAAAAAAGCTAAAAACAACAGGTTTCTATCAAAAGGTAGCAACAACAATAACAATACACAAAACAATCAAATCATATGCTATCACTACAAGAAGGCTGGACACACAAGACCAAAATTTCCTTTTTTTGAAAAGGACAAGTAAGAAAACAGAAAATCTAGAAAGCAAATGATGACTGCAACTTGTCAGATGAGGATTTTGAAAACTTTGAAGAAGAAGAACTAGAAGAAGTCAGCAACATTTTCTTAATGGCTAAATAAAGAGATGATAAGATATGTTTCAAAATAGAGACAAGGGAGAATCAATGGATAGTTGATAGTGGTTGTTCGAGACACAAGATAGGTGAGATATCACACTTTAACTACATTGGAAGAAAAGACGGAGGTACTATTGTCTTTGCAGATAAAGATAAAGCAAAGGTCACTGGAATTGGTAAAATTGGTAATTCTGACTCTACCTCTATTGATAAAATTCTCTTTGTTGATGGTTTGAAATATAATTTGTTGAGTGTCAGTCAACTATGTGATAAAAGTTACAAAGTCATTTTCTATGCATCTTATTGTGAAATTGTTGATATTTATAATGATAATATTATGTTTGTTAGTCATAGAAATCAGAATATATATTGTGCTCAACCAGAAGATATGTCCTCACAAAATGTTAAGTGTTTTATCTCTCTAGAAAAGGATTCATTTATATAGCATAGATGATTTGGACATTCCAGTATGAGCATTCTATCAAAATTATCCAAAAATGAGTTTATAAGAGGACTATTAAACTTAAAGTTCAAAAGTAATTAGGTTTGTGAGACTTGTTTAAAAGATAAACAAGTTAAAAACAGTTTTCCCCCTAAAAATGTTATGTTTACTAATTAACCACTTGAACTTATGCATATGGATTTATTTAGTCCCACTAGGACTCAAAGTTTTGATGGTAAACATTATGGTTTTGTTCTAGTAGATGATTACTTTAGATTTACATTGTTTTATTTCTTATCAAATAAGGATGATGCTTTTGAAGTGTTTGAGAAGTTTTGCAAAAAAAAAATAGATAAAAGGGCACTGTATCACTTTAATTCGAAGAGATCTTGGAGGAGAATTTAATAATAAAAAGTTTGAAGAATTCTGTGAAAGCAATGGTATAACTCACAACTTCTCTTGTCCAAGGACACCTCAGTAAAATGGAGGTAGTCCACTTTCACACAATAATATCCACAAAATATTATGTACTTAACAGATGTCTTATAAGACCTATTTTGAAAAAGACCCCCTTATAAGTTGTGGAAAGGAAGAAAACTAATTATTGCTTACTTTTGAGTATTTGGGCACAAATGATTCGTGTTAAACAATGGAAAAAACAACCTTAGAAAGTTCGATGTGAGATCAGATGAAGCTATTTGCTTGGGCTATAGCACCGTTAGTAAAGGATTCAGAGTATATAATAAAAAAATAAGATAGAAGAATAGATATATGTGGTATTTGATGAAGCATTACCTTCGACAATAATAACTGACTCAGATGATGAAGAGCATCCATTGGTACCTAAAAATACATTGAAGATTCAAACTACACCTATAATACCTTCATAATCACAAAATCAAGAACCCCTTTGAAGCTAGAACAGAGTAGCTCCTTCATCTCAGTAGGAGCCTATACTATGAAAGACACTGAGAAAATAGAGAGGTCTTGATATACGTCAATATATTCTTGGAGAAGCTTGTAAAAGTCTAAGAACAAGATCATCATTCAAAAAAAACTTTATGGTTCTCATCTCACAAGTACAACCAAAGTCTATTGAAGAAGCTCTTACTGATAAGAATTGGGTCTCAGCTATGAAAAATGAGCTAAGTCAGTTTGATAAGAACAAAGTATGGAATCTAGTGCCTCGTATACAAATAAGTCAATTATGAAAAATCATTGGGTATTTCGAAACAAACTTGATGAAAATGGTAAGATGGTAAGAAACAAAGCTAGATTTGTAGCTCAAGGTTACAATCAATAGGAAGGTATTGATTTTGATGAAACTTATGAACTTATTTCTAGATTGGAATGGATTAGAATTTTACTTGTCTTTGCATGCTATAGAAACTTCAAGTTGATCCAAATGGATGTTAAAAGTGCACTCTTAAATGGTTACATTAATGAAGAATTATTTATTAAGCAACCCCTAGGTTTTGAAGATGAAAACCATCCGGATTACGTGATGAAGTTAACCAAAGCTATGTATGGTTTAAAGCAAGCTCTTCGATCATGGTATGAGAGGTCAAGTAACTTTCTATTTGAGAATAAATTTGAAAGAGGAAAGGTCGATAAAACCTTATTTATTAAAAGAAAGGAGAATGATTTACTCATAGTGGAAATATATGTTGATGACATAATATTAGGTGCTACTAATTCATCCTTCTATAAAGAATTCTCAGCATTAATACAGGGGGAGTTTGAAATGAGCATAAAGGGAGAATAATCATTCTTTCTTGAATTACAAATCAAACAAAAAGAAAAAGGAATCTTTATTAGCCAAGACAAATACACAAAGGAACTCATCAAGAAATATCATTTTGAGAATGCCAAACCGATGGGTAATCCTGTGTACACTAAAAGTAAACTTGATAAAGACGAAGAAGGCAAAGCAGGGATGAGACAAAGTATAGAGAAATGATTGAATCACTATATCTTATAAGCTCAAGACTAGACATTATACTTAGTGTGTGTCTTTGTGCACACTTTAATCAAATCCAAAAGAAAGTCACCTTTAAGCAGTCAAAAGAATCATTTGATATCTTCATGGAACGATGGATTATGTACTATGATGTCCAAAAACTGATTCATTTGATATGTTAGGCTATTGTGATGCAGATTATACAGGTGATAAAATTAATCGAAAAATCACAAGTGGTCACTGGAAATTTCTTGAAGGATGTCTAATATCTTGGTCCTATAAGAAGAAAAATTGCACAATGGTTTTGACAACTGAAGAGGAATATATAGCAGTTGCTAGCTATTGTGCTAAAATTTTATAAATGAAGCATTGACTACAAGATTTGTCTCTAAACTTTTCTCATATTCCTATATTATGTGATAATATGAGTGCTATAAATATTTCTAAAAATTGTGTACATCATTCTAGAACTAAGTATATAGAAATCAAATATCATTTTCTTAGAGATCATGTTTTAGAAGGAATCATTGATCTTTTACGTGTTAATACTAAGAATCAAGTAGCTGACATTTTTACCAAGCCACTATTTGAAGATAGATTTTGCATGTTAAGAAAAGATTTTAAATTTAAAGATGAGCGTGCAATTATAACAAGCGATGGTACTGATCTGTCAGAAGATACACAAACAAGCATACTTCCTATATTAATATACGATCGTTCATCTTCACACGAGATCAATGCTCAAAAAATGCCTAATATACTAGAAACAGACTTCACTCCTTTACTCACTCTCATTGTTCTTCTAAGTGCCACTCTTGATTCTCTACATTCCAACTTTCTAGTTTCATTTAAAATATTTTAAAACTCATTCATTGTTCTTACAATGGTATGAAGCAGATCAAAAGGATAAAAGAAAACTCTAACTTCTACTAATAGTTATGGTGAAGCATATAATACTGAACCCTAGTATTAGAAGTACATTGGGTTATAAACGATGATGATTCAGATGAAGAACCTTCTCAATTGATCAGTCAACTACAAACCAGAGGAAGTCTTACAAAGCAAGTTGAGAAATTTTCTGAACAAAAGGAAACCATTAATGTTGAAAAGGAAGATGAAAAAGAATCGAGATAAAGAAAAAGGGAAGAAATAAATAAAGAAAAATCTCTTATGACTGAAGACACTATCAAGGGCCCTATTGATAGAAATGAGTTGTTTTATGAAAAGATGATTGATAAAGAAAACATAGCAAAAAAAACTAAAGATAGCTGCTCAAAAGGAAGGAAAGACATTAGTACCACAAAAAATGTTTCAATCGATAGAAGGTGGAAATCGCTATAAAACATAGTACAAGAAAAGAAAGGTGGTTTTTGGGAGAGTCTTGCCTCCCATGATGTTTGATAACATAGGTAAACCAATCTCTCCTTACTTCGTTGCAAATGGTTGGGAAAATTTCATGAAATTAGATGAGACAGTGTGTGATGAGCTAGTCAGGGCATTCTACACACAAACAAGAAAGGAAGTAATTGATGGAAAGCTAGCTATTGCTTCATGGGTGCGAGCAAGTGAGATTCTAATTTTTGAAGAGATTTTAGGAGGTATATTGGAAATAGCTCCTATAGGTAGAACTGATTTTCCTTGTTATAAATAGGATGTCGAAGATCTAGATTTAGGAGATGTTGTTAAATCCATCTGTATTAACGTAACATCCGGTTACCTATGTTGAGGTTAAAATAGTAAATATGAGAGATTATTAAGAAATTAGAAAATGCATTTCATGCTCATGCATTATATGATATGCACCTACACGTGAATATTGAACTTTTTGCATATGAAAATAATTGTACATGCATTCAATGACAATTTATGGGTATAATTGATTTATAAATGAGATTTTTGATATGAACTGTGGTTTGTATGTATTGAAAATTGAATTGGTGTGTATAGTTATTGATTTAGAAATTTTAGTGAAATTTAGGGAATTCTTGAATTTTTGAGTAATTTTGGACTAGGAAAAATGCTAAGTAGTAGGACAATTGATAAATAGCAGTAGAATTAAAAGCAAATGATAGTGAAAATTTTTATAAATGACTTTGGGATTTAATGACATATGTCACCAAAATTTGGAGACAATTGGAGTAGAAATTGGAGTTAAATGGACTAGTTTAAAAAGGGTCTAAATGGGACCATAGGAAAGTGACAAGTGGTAGTGACAGGTTTCACCATCACTTGCCACCACTCCCCCACTCACAAAACTTCACTTTTTTATTTGAAAGACCAAATTAAATTTTGTCTTTCACTTGCTTTCTCTCCTTGTCTTTGTAAGCTTCATATTCTTCTCTTCTTCATGATTTTTTTGCTTCTCTAACCTCCATACACGTTGAACCTAGCCTTCTTTTCTTTCACTTGCTACCCTCACCTTGTTGTCTTCTTCATTCTCACAAAAGACCCATCCTAATCACTCTTGGATGATGATGTACGTGAGTGATATGGGAAGTTAGGGCTTTTTGTTGTGTTTGAGGACATTGAAGAGAAATCAAGTAAGTAGCTTGTTAATCTTCATGGTTTTGCTAAATGAAGCATTTATG
>JANQBM010000004.1:22318710-22334036 GCA_025594535.1 Erythroxylum domingense
CCTAAATGGACGACTGATAAACATAAAAAATATAGAAATAGCGTGTAAAAGATGGACATGAAGGAATAAAACATATAGAGAAAAGTTCTCTAAGCCCTTTGGTGATTTTATTTGCCATAAGTCTATGTGATACATAAAAAAATTAAAAACCTACATAAAAATCAAAGACATAAAACAAAGGAAAAACAAGTAAAATTGGAAAAAATATAATAAATCAAAACACATATGTAAAACTAAATTAAATGATTAGACTGTCTTCTAATAAGCACATATTTATAGTCCTTTAGATGGACTTTATGATTAAGGGCATAACAGAAGGACTTATCGCCCTCCTATTTCTGAACATTGCAAGTTCTATGCAAAGGTGTTTAAACTTTAATATTTGTGATGTCTTTTTCCCCTGCCTTCTTATACTCATATGGAACCTGGTCATCTCGATTGATGATGTCCTATAAAAAATCATATATTTTAGCTTTTGTTAATTCAATATAGAAGAAGGAATCATCATAAAAAAGGAATGGTTTATCTCATTTAATATAATGAACTTATTCTCATTGTTCTTCTCTTCTTGTTCATCAATAACAAACTCCACTCTATTAGCTTAAGTGGTTGCCTCTCCATATTCCTTATGACTAAGCATCGTGTTGATAGAAAATGACTTTTAAGGTCTCTCCACCACCAACTTGCAAGTATAACAATCTGGTTTTCGAGATTGTGTATTAAAGTCTATTAATTTTTAAATTAAACCTCAAATGTAAATATGAATTATGTCATTAATTCTTCTAATTTTGATTTCTCATACTATTTTTGTTCATAATATTTAGGTAAAGGTGGCCCTTAAACTATCAGATTATCCTTTAAAAGTTTTAGATGATTTACCTATCCTAGATTGCATATATTATTATAGGGATATGCTTGAGGTCACTGGTAGTTTTCCTATTGATTAACTTATTCATTTTTACTGAAAAAGTGTTATTATATTGACAATCATCACCATTATATTATCCCATACACAGCTATCACCATAATGTTTATACTATTCTCATTATTCCATTCAAGTTATCTAATTTTCGTTGTGAAAGCCTTTACACTAGCTACCAGTATGGTGATAACATCCAAATTGTGCATATCTACTAGGTTGATTGCCATTTCCCTACTTGATTACCTACTAGTTGCTCATTTCCATCTTCTTAACTAACTCCAAAGATGATTCTAGAGTCTTACAATATATAAATCCCTCAATTGTTGCATCGATCATATGTTTTATTTTATAGTATAGACATATAAACTTTTTTTTGGGTAAATGAATGATAAATTACGATAGACAAATTAGTAAGACATACAGATCAAAACATAAGCTTCAATAAGTATTAGAATTGCCATTGTCGCTTCATGTCAGTAGTAAGGTGGCAAAAATGGCAGCTCGAATGAGGTTGATAGTTTTATCTACTAGTTGGTATTTCTCTTCCTTTACATCAGTGAATCTACGTTTATTCCTTTCTTTCCAAATGCAATATATAGACAGTTCAAAGGCAGCAGAGAAGAGAGTTGCATTTGGAGCTCCTTTCCTTGTTTGGCAATTACCCATTGCAATACAAACTCCCAATCGTAGCGACTAGATCGTGATAGAACCAAGTGCATAATACGACTCCAAATAGCTTTAGAATAATTACATTGAAAGAAAAGGTGATCTCGATCTTTGGAAGCCAAGTTACATGGAACACATAGATCATCAACAATACTATGCCAATGATTCAGTGTTAAGAGTCGGTCCTTATTGGCTAACCATGTTATGAAAGCTACTTTGGGGTTGATGGTATTATGCCATAAAAAGGAATACCATGAGACAAACATAGTAGAATGAGAAAGAGACTATGGCATGATTTGTTAGAGAAACCATCATTTGTTGTGAACTTCCAAGTTATACAATCCTCCTTGGCTATATTAGGCAGGTTCAGGAAGTGAGTCATAAATGGTATGGAGCCTCAGAAATTCACATTCCATTCACCATTATTTAACAAAGAAGAAATTTTGAGATCTATGGGTAGTCTGTGGCGTAACCACTAAAAATCTGGAGATGAAATGGGTGGATTGATGTCCATCCAATTATCAAACCACACATATGTTTTTTCCCCATTATCGATTATGTGTTAGATATGCAGATAAATGGTAGGATGTAGCTGCATCATTTATTGTAACATCCAGGAGCCCTGTCAAGAGTAATCCACATGTCGAGAGTAATCAACCAAGTAGTTACATCAAAGTGCGTTTCATTTTTATACTACCAATAAGAAGAGATATCATTTTTCAACATTGCATAATACCATATGATTTTGTAGTCTCCCTCTATATTAATAGTTTGGCCAAAATTAAGTCAAAATAACATTAACCACACAAACTAAAAAGACATATTGAATACAAAAATATAGAAGAGGAAATAAAAGAGAATATATAACTAGATTTTTCTACATATTCAAATAAACAGTTCCTTAAAAAATATGTTTTAGGAAACAGACATGTTCTAAGTTATTTATTTTAATATTTTAATTATATGCTTTAATATTACTAATTTTTTTCTTCTTTATAAAATGTTTACTTATAACTTAAGGTAAGTGCACCTATTATTAGCAAGTAATATAGTGATAAATAAGGTACTAAACCTATAAAGAAGCTATAATAGTTTAGAAAACTCTTTTACCACTAACTATTCAAAAATAAAAGTAGAATGATTGATTTGTGGGTAACTAAAAAAACAAAATAATACAAGCCTCAACAAAACATTAGCCAATAAGATTAAAAAAAATGAAGTAATCAAATGAAGAATTTATAGATAAATAATGCTTAAATAAGTACTTTTATTATTATCTTTGTAATCAAAGGTCAACATATTTAAAAGGTGTTGATTATCTAAACCAATAGAAATTCCTATACTATAAAACATGTGTCTCTTATGATATAACCACCTACTTTTAAACTAATTAACCAGCAGTGTTATATTAAGTTACCATCTAGCTAACATAATACTTTCACATATTCATGATACCCTAAATCATCCAAAACTTCACCGAATGTATACACTATCCCTTTATTTATACACCAAGTATAATCGCCGGGGTTGATATGGTGATGAAGGAAAGATTCTTCCTTAGACACTTATGATAATTCATTTTAGCTACTGCTTTCCTAATGTGCTCCGTTAGACTGTATACATCTTAGCTTTGAAAAAACACATTAAAGTAGCAACACCAATCCGTGACTTCATATCATAGTTCTAAGTAGAAGGGTTTCATTCGATTAGACACTAAAGTCTATGAGATCACACAGCGATAGAGAAAGGAATTTCACTATCACTCCACAAGTAGGTCGTTATATAGCACACACAGTATGAAATGCATGTCATAGCATAGCTCCCACTAAGCTGGGCATGTCACTCTTCTATGCCATATAAATCATTAATCTAGCTTTACTTAAAAACTAATCTAAGCCACTAGATTAACATACCTAATGCTAATCTTGACACTTGAGCTTTGACTTTAAGGCTTCAATGTGAAATCACTTCCGACTCATCAGAGTCTCATCTTAGACTTACTAAGGTGACTATTTAAATATAGAAATTTATCATTCATATTACACAAGTATAAAGATAACACAATATTACAAACACTCAATATTAATATTGTGAAGTCTCATCCTACCCGCTAATCAAACGTTAGGGTGATTACCTGTGTGACAAGGTCAATCAGAAGCCTGGTGACATTATAATGTGCCTTATCATGTAATTACGTACCAATGAACATTTGAGAAATAAACTTTTATTAAACAAAAGCTTGTTACAATTAAAAACACGTCCATTATACAACAAGATACATCTCAATGAAAAAATAAACGTTACGCAAACCTAAACTCATCACATGAGCCTTGAACGAATCTCGAGGAATATGTTTAGTTAAGGGATTAGCTACCATTTTGTTAGTAGGTTTATACTTTATAACAACCTCTTTATTTTTAATGACGTCTCTTACGAAATGATAACATCTTTTGATATGCTTGGATTTTCTATGAAACTTCAGTTCTTTAACAAACTGTATGGCAGCAGTGTTGTTACATAACATTTCAACAAGATCATTAACTCTAAGAGTAAGATTAAGATCCTAAAGAAAATTTCTCAACCATATTGCCTCCTGAGCAGCAAGACAACAAGCAATGTATTATACTTCCATTGTCGATAATGTTATACAGTCTTGCTTCTTGCTGTACCAAGATATGGCTCCGCCTCCTAAGGTAAAGACATATCTTGTGGTTGACCTAGACTCATCCGGGTCACCACCCTAATCGGCATCCGAATATTCCCTTAACCTTAAATCCACGCCTTGATAACAAAGGACTAGGTATGAAGTACCATGAAGGTAGTGAAAAATCCTTTTGACTACTTGCCAATGAGCAAGTCCTGGGTTGCTTTGGTAACAAGTTACTAAACTAAGCGTCAAGAAAATGTTAGGCTATGTACACATTATAGCATACATTAAGCTTCCTACGGCACTAACATAGGGCAAATTGCTCATTTTTCTTTTTCTTTATCTATTTTAGGGCATTGATAAAGACTCAAGGGAAGGCCCTTTTCAATTAGAGAATCAATAGGTTTGGAATAATGCATTCGAAAATGTTCCAAGATTTTATTAATATACATTTCTTGACTTAAACCAAGAAGCTTCTTGGGACGATTTCAAGTTATTTCTACACCTAGAACATACCTAGCTTCACCCATGTCCTTCATCTCAAAGATAGAGGACAACCACTCTTTAGTGGTTTTGGTCATCTCCATATTATTTCTGGCCAGTAATATGTCATCAAATACAAAGTGAGAAACATAATTCCACTTATTGTTATCTTGACATACACATAATGGTCTTTTGAAATAATGACTAAGACAAAAGAAGTAATGGTTTCATGGAATCTGGAAGACTATTTGAGACCATATATGGATCGTCTAAGATAACACATTTTGTCTTCTTGATCTTTTGATACGAAACTAATAGGTTGATTCATATAAATCTCTTCCTTAAGGTTATCATTGAGGAAAGTAGTCTTTACATCTATTTGAAACATCTCGAGGTCTAAATGGGCAACCAGAGCTAGAAGTAAGCAAATAAAGGCAAATCTCACCACAGGTGAAAATGTCTCTTCATAGTCTATACCCTCTATTTGGGTATAGCCTTTCGCTACTAAACAGGCTTTGAACTTATCGATCATTCCATCTGCCTTACGTTTTATCTTAAAACCCACTTATTTCTAATTGACTTTCATTGGGGCTGAAGATCAACTAGTTCCCAAACCTTATTTCTTGCCATTGAGTCCATTTCATCCCTCATGGCAACCATCCACTCTGTGTGGTTAGTTAAATTAACAGCCTCTTGAAAAGAGGTTAGTTATTTTATTTCCAAAGGAATATTTCCTCTTCAATTTGAAAATATCGTCGAGGAATTCTTCCATGCTCACTTTTTCGGAGTTTAAGACCTACATTTGTCTGCCCTAATTCAGAATCTCTCCCTATCTCTTGGAGATGTGGGGTCCTGATCATATTGAGAACTACTCCCACTATTCACTTGAGATGTGAGAGTTGGAACATATAGACTATCCACAGGTTCTTGGTATAGAGATTGAAGGAGAACTGCATTCTCAATTTGGTTCTCTTGGGCAGGAAAAGTCTCGGTGACTTGGTGAGTAACTAAATTCTCCCCCTCATCGAGATTATCTTGTTGAAACTCATACAACTCTGGGTCTTTTTTGATTTCACCTATGCTTGGGAACTCATCCTCAAGAAACTCCACATTGCGAGAATCAACTTATTAGGGTGCTCACCAAACAAACATAGCCTTTAGAATGTTCGGGGTATCTTATAAACACATTTTGGTGGCACTTGGTCCAAGTTTCCTATATTTATGAGTCGGATTGTATACATAACTAGCCAAACCCTAAAGGCATAAATGATTAAAAGAGGGCTTTCTTCCATTTCATAACTCATATGGAGTGGCGGGTACACTTTTACTTGGCACACAGTTAAGAATATAAGTTGTTGTGAGTAATGCATCTCCCCAAAAACTAATTGGAAGACTAGTGTGTGCCATCATTTACCTGACCATGTAAAGGAATGTTCAATTCCTACGCTCCATAACACCATTTTGTTGTGGAGTTAGAGAAATCGTTAGTTGTCTTATTATACCCTTTTTCTCACAAATTTTTTTGAACATATCAAATAGATATTCTCGACCACGATCGGTCTGAAGATTTTTAACTCTTCTTTCCAATTGTGTCTCAACTTCCATCATAAAATGTTTGAACACATCAAACGCTTCATAACAATGAGCTAAAAGATACACATATCCATGGCGAGAATAGTCATCTATTAAAGTGAGAAAATAGATAGCTCCATGACGTGCCTTAACATTCATGGGTCCACAAATATTCTCTAAAGGTTTAGAAACCCTTGAAGCCTTACCAAAAAGTTTTATAGTTGCCTTACCAGCTAAACATGACTCACATCTAGGCAATTTATCCTTCGTGAGTCGATCTAAAAGACTTCTTTATCTAGCCTTCTCAATCTATCTTGGCCAATGTGACCAAGTCTAGTATGCCATTTAACAGATTTAGAATTAGGATCAAAATATGATACATAAACAGCAGACGAATTATCATAACATGCATCCAAATCAAGAATTAGAAAATCATTTTTCAATGTAGTATGGCCAAAAACATTGCCATTATACATAATATCCAATCCATTATGACTAGAATTAAAAACAAATCCTAATTTCATCAAAGAAATAAGAGATACTAAGCAACATCGCACCCCAGGTGCGTAGAGAGCATCATGGAGAAGCAAAGTATTTCCTCCATGTAACTTAAGCTGATATGTCCCTATAGCTAGGACATCTTCTACACTATCGTTTCCTAACACGACAGTTTGTGAACCCACCAGATACTAAGGAAAGTCCTTATAGCCAGCTCGATCTCGAACTATATGCTTGCTTGCTCATATCTACAATCCAATTAGTAAGAGAATTAGCAACTAATGCATGAGAATAAATATATAACTTAAGAGTAATGGATAAGAAAGGTACCTTATTTGGTTCAGGACAATCCCGAGCAAAATGACCTTTCTTTCCATAATTATAGCACTTCATACATGCCATATTTTTCTCTCTTTTGCCTTTGGCCTTTCTCTTGTTGGAAATATGACCTTTTAGTCCATTCCTTTTAGGAGGACGAGAGCCTTTTCTCTTACCTCGATTGGCATTGTTGCCTTTAGATCCATTTCCTTTAGCAACAAGAGCCATATTGGAAGAGTCAAATGCTTTTAAGCAATCCTCTTCCATTTCGAGGTGCCTTGTTATCTCTGCAAGAGTTTTGACATTCTCATTATGTGTCAAAACAAGATTCGTATTCTTTTAGTGCTCAGTATGATCTAGAAGAGCCCAAATCACATTCAGGACTTGTTCCTCTTTAGAGATAGCTTGGCCAGCTTCCTTAAAATCATGAACCATAGCACTCATAGTTCGTAAATGTTTAGCTATAGTACAAGTCGTATTAATCTTGTAGTTCATCCACTTGAGGTGCAAAGCACGAAGCCTTGTAGCGGATATTTGACCAAAAATGATCTTAAGTTTGTTCCACATGTCCTTAGTAGTGGCACAATCCTCAAACTCTCCAATTAGAATGTCATGCCTTACGATCCTTTTTGGACCAATCTTCATAAGCCTTTAAGGATGCTTGACCAATCTTCAATATCTTTTTCATCTTTGTCTTTGACTAAAGGCACAGTCATAATTGTGGTCAAATATTCAATCAATTCTTGTTCATTTAGAAGATACTGAATCTTCCTTTGCCACATATCATAATTGGACTCATCCAATTTTTCAGTGGTGGACAAATCACCGATCATGATTTTAGTTGTCATATCTACAAGTATATATAAAAATGACACGAGGCACATTTCTACTAATTAAATTATCAAAAAATCTATAATTCACATAGTATGATCGAAAATTTTGCTAAGCACATAATCATCTCATACAAAAAATGAACTAGGGATTTCTATAATTTAATTAAACTATTTTAATTTGACATATCACAAAGATGCCAAAAATAAACAATATGTAAAACTAATTTACAACTAAAACTTAATACATGTAAAAAACATTTACATGCAAAATTATATAAAACTCATTTATATAACATTATTTTAAATATAATACAAAATTACTCATAAAACACATTTATGGAATATGTTGAATTATATTATATGAAAACAAATTCATGATTTTATATCAATTTAATTATTATACACATGAAATATATTTAAAAAATCATATGTTATACAAATTAACATAACATATTCTTATAAAAAAATATTAAGAAGATATTTATTTTACATAAAACAAATTTATATAACTCATAATAATTCATTCTATGTAAAACTAATTTACATAAAAATAAATAGACAGACCATTTAAAATTATTTCTCATCAAATTAATTTAGCAAAAACAAATTTACTAAACTCATCCAAATTCATTCCTTTTCATTTATCATTAATGAATTTGAAACAAAGAAAAATTTGTTGGAAAAAAATACTTAAGTAGGTGGGAAATCAAAATGTTAAAACAAATCTTTTTCTATTTTCAAGGGAAAATAAAAGTGAGACTTTTGATTTCAATTAATAAAGAGATATAGGTTACTGAAGATCATACATGTGAGTAGTGAGAGACGCAATAGTTATTTCCAACAAAAGTATCGATAAGCGCAGGAAAAGGACAAGATTTGTTGCACGTATGTAGGGACACTTTCAATTGTTTTTGGTTCTGGTTATCTCTGCTTAACGGGAGGGAGATCCTCTCTTTTTGAAACAAAGTAGTAACCCACTAATTTACTAAAAACAAAATAACAATTGATGTCTACTGTCATAACCCTACACTTGCTTTTCCTTAAAAAATGTTGTCTTTCTCGATACACTTCTCTCCACTTCCATGGATTCTGCGATACTCTTTCAAGGGTTTGAGTTTTAGGCAGAAAAAGTAGCGAGAAAATAAAAACAAAGCATAACATATATGTCTCAGTGCGTGAGAGAAAAAACAGAAGCAGAAAAAAACATATAACATGCTTATGAATGGTTTAATCATGCTTATGACATGGAGACTAGGAAATATGCAATTCAACTCTGATACCAATGTAGAATTATAATAACTGACCTTAGTGTGGAAGTAGTTAATCAATTTCCTATTTGCTTGTCCACGTTTCACGATTGGCTACTAGAGTCACCGTTAATTCACGCCCCAAACTCTAAGCTTTGATGGTTTGCTTTACGTGAGGAAGAATGGAGGAAGCTTTTCTTTATAATTGCAATGAATGTGATTATCCATTTCCACCCGCTTAATCCTCCTTTTATATTAGGACAAAAATAACCAACGAAAGTTAATTCGAAACTAATCCTTTGTTAACTGTCAAAGTGGTTGTTCATTTAGTGCAACCACCAACATTAAGAATATTCAATGATAATTCACAAAATAAATTTCACTTTATAAATAATATTGAATTAATCTTTTACAAAGATCATAACTAGGATTTTTCCTATTTAAATATATATAAACACTTAACCTTATATCACACTCTCAACAACAAACAATAGAGATAAAATAGAATACATCAAGGAAGAAGGAATTACAGACGAAGTCTTCTTATTCTAATTAGATTTCATCTATTAAAATGATGTTTAATCCTCTTCTTTATTTAAAATAACTTTCAAATTGATCTCCTAAGGTTTCTTGGATCTCCCAGCAATTAACTCTAAGTCTTTTAATGAAATAATGATAAAAAAAATATAAGAATGACTAAAGACACTTAAATTTGTATGTTTGTTCTTCAATAACATTTTGGATCTCTCTATAACTTAGGAACAAACATTAGTGTGTGTTAGATTGTATTACTCTTTGAAAGTTCTCTCCAACACATGGTGTCTCTCCATGCTCTATTCTAGACTATATCTTTATATACATGTAGTGTTATTCCCTAATGGCACCCAAGAGGGGGTGAATTCAAGATTTTAATTAAAGGTTACTAACTTATGAAAACAATGTCTTCAAATTATCACAAATGCAAGAATGAAATAAAAGTAAAGGATTTTAAATATACTTGTAAACAATACAGCAAAGAGTAAGGGAAGAAAAACACAACGTGATTTATAGTGGTTTAGTAAACAATCCTTGCCTATGTCTACTCGCAAGACTTGGCTTAGATTTCCACCATAATTTTTCTTTCAAGGCAAAGAATAACTTTTTTACTTTCTTTTATTTTAACAAAGAGGCACTTCTTTTCATTCTTTCTTCAAGGTAAAAAGGAACCTCAAACCACTTTAGGTACTTCCAATGCAATGATAATAATTCCAAAAATAATTTACAATTCAAACTTGCTCACTTGATTGTTTTTATAATCACAATAAGGCTCCATACTCAAGATGAGCTAATAAATGTTTAAATGATTAAAATACTTAGCAATATGTGTAAAAGAAACTTTAATGCTTCTCAATTTTAATACCAACGAGAAAAAAACTATTTATAGTGTTTTGTTACTTTTTCTAGCTGTTGAAGCTAAGAACTAGTTTGTCAAGTTGTCATTTTTGTGTTAATTTTGGATATAAATCTCTTTAATGTGTTGAAATTAATATTCAAAATTAATGGACTTGTTTCTTAATTGTTCTCTGATGATTTTCAACACATTAAAGATGAAATTGGATAACAAAGATGCAAGGAAAGTAAAGACAATTCGAATTCTCAACTGGCAGAAAAATAATTGACTAAGCGTGGGCACGTGCAAAGAAAAAGATTATCTGCAGAATCTGATTTGAAATCAGATTCGATCCATTTAAGATCTTTATGATTTTGGGAATTAAGTTGTTGCCTTACTGATGGGGATCTACGACTTGAATATGTGGGGAGTGTATCTGCTGAAGATTACAATAGGAGGGAAGAGGAAGTGATTGGAAAATCATTAAAAAAACACATTCACTGTTCACATTGTAGGAGAGTTTTTTTTTACGTTTTCTGCAATAATTTTTCTGGTTTTTAGGATTTTTTTGTATTTTTTCTGAAAAAAGAATAAGGTTGGAGACTTTGTATTTTGCTATTCTTCTGTTGGTTTTTAATTTTATTATGAGTAGCGAAAATTTTCTTCTTGGTTGAAGGGAACCAAGTTATCATCTAGTATGTGTGAGATTTTTAAATAAAGTTTATTTCATTGATGAATATTAAGTGTCTTCCAAATTACTTTTCATGATTGAATTCATTGACTTCTAGGGTGCACAACTAGGAATTGATTTGCTTAATTTATAGTCAGATTAGTAGGATTTGACATTTAGTCTTGCCAATCCAAAGTGGCAATTAGGATTATCATCTTTACGTTAGAGTTTGAAAATTCTAAGAAGACACTTAATTTGATTAAATGCATGTCGTATGTGTGTTGCGTTGTTCATTGGTTTCTTAATTCTTAAAGCTATTAATCAATTAAACTTAAGATTGTTTCTAAGTTGTTGACTAATAAGAATGTTTAGAATACATGTTTCTATTCATTTAATCTTAAGAGAAAACATTACCTAATGAATGTTTGTTAATGGACTGAGTTTTATACCGAGGATCGATATTAGTTTGATAACGTAGGTGATTCAAAACCAAGGTTTGTTTACTAAATTTCCAGATCTGATTATTGTTATTAATTTTCAATTTCTTAAATTTACGCTAACTCAAACCCCCCAATTTGTTTTAGTTTTCAACTCGTATAAAATTTATCATTAAAATTCCTCGTAGGAATGATCTCAACTCTTCATTAACTACATTTTTCATTGCTAGAGTTGGTATTAATTTAGTTGTAGGTGATAACATTACCAAATTTTGGCACCGTTTTCGGGAACTTCTTGACGGTATATGTATATTACACGAGTAGACAAGATAACTGTTATTTGATTCAGAGATCGAGAAGACAACCAAGAGGTTACAAAAACAGACAAAATAACAACAACAAGTGTAGAAAACGAAAAGGATGGCTACGAATCAAACTCTTTGTGAACTAGTCATGCCCACGGATACTCAACAGCCCCATTGCATCAACTTTCCAAATTTGTGGTACAACAACACTTTTGAATTAAAATCTGGGCTGATCCATTTATTACTTATTTTTATAGGGGGAAAGGATCCTTATAAACATTTGAAGGAGTTTGATGTGGTTTGTATGGGTATGAAGCCAACAAATGTGACGAAATAGCAAATCAAACTAAGAGCCTTATGATTTTCTATCAAAGATGATGCTCAAGATTGGTCCTACTATTCAGCTGGTGAAAATGTGCAAACATGGCTGAAATGAAGAGACTCTTCTTTGAGAAATATTTTCTAGCATCAAGAGCTGCCAACATTCAAAAGGAAATTTTTTGCATTCGACAACACACGAGGGAGACACTTTATGAATATTGGGAAAGATTTAAGAAACTTTGTGCTAGCTGTCCCCATCACCAAATAACCAACTGGTTGTTGATTCAATACTTCTATGAAGGTCTTTTGCTCACAGATAGGAGTATGATCAATGCTACAAGCAGTGGACCTCTAGTTGACAAAATATTGACAACCACAAGGGATTTAATAGCGAATATGGCTTCCAATACACAACAATTCAGGATATGTTTTGGGAAGGGTTCAAAACACAAAAATGAGGTAAATGTGACAACATTGGAGAAAAGATTAGATAATCTTATATCTTTGGTGTGACAACTTGCGGTTATAAAGAAAGAAGAAGCAAAGGCATGTGGAATATGTTTGATGTTAGGACACTCCACTAGCGCATGTATGATTTTGCAAGAAGAAAATGCAGAGTAAGTGAATGCCGTAGGGGGTTTACTAGACCAAATCAGAGGAAATATGACTCATTCTCCAATACCTACAATCCTAGTTAGCATAATCATCCGAATTTTCATTATGGGAACTCTCAAGGATAGCAAGCTACTGATAATTATCAATTGCATTGTGTTTAAGGGTTTAATTTGTCAAGTATTTAGTGTTAAATTGAGTGTTAAGTGTGTGTTTATGTGTTAATTGTGTTAGTTTATGTGTTTAAGTGTTTTTTTATGGGTTAGTATGAGTCTTTAAGCTTAATTGTTATATTTTTGAGGTAACTTGATGGGTTTGTTAGTGTTTTAGGGTAAACGATGAAGAACAGAGAAGATTCGACAAGTTTCGGGCTAAAGACTTAGCCCACGATCATGGCACAGCAGGCTACGATCGTGACAGAGAGGGGCAAGCTAGCAATAGCCAGGTCAGGCATGATCATGACAGAGAGCTCCCATTCAGGCCACGATCGTGACATAAAGTTTTAGGCGCTGGCTACGATCGTGGCCTGCGTCAGGCTAAAGCAAAAACTCAAATTTTGTAAGATTTTTTGGACTGTTTTACCCCAATTTTGACCTAGAGCACCCAAAGTATAAATATAACAATATGAGATAGATGCAGCAGCCTAATGAGTTGCACAAGAGAGCCGTCACATCAGCCAATGTAGAGAGAAATTGAGAGATTGAGGAAGGAGACAAAGGAAGAGAGACACAGAGATAAAGCTAGACGCGATGTACTTCCCGGAACAAGTAGTTTCCCGTTGTCACTGCCTCCACAATTCCGTTCCCAAAATTATTTTCTGTTTATTCAATTTTTTTGATGTATGAAATTGCAATATTCGTTAAGAATAGGTTGTGTTGAATGTTGAATTTTGTCTATACTCACCTTCGAGGTTTTAATTCTTGAGATTAATAAAGTTTAATTAATTGTGTTATTGTTGATTTAATTATGATTCAATTTCTGTTAATAATTCGGCAATAAACTGAGTGGGTGAGCCGAGTAAAAATAATCAATTTGGGCTAATGAGAGTTAGGTAAATTGATAGATAAGAATTGGATCAAACCGATAGAATAGTGTAATGAGAGATCGAGCATAGGTTCTCGGTAGGTTAATAGACAATTTTAGAACTATTTTAGGTTGTGGGTAAATTGTGAGTCGAGAGATCACAATTCCATAATTTAATTTAGGGATCATTAGTTAGTGTTAAGGATTATAACTTGAGGGAGAGTAATCTATCTTAAGACCATCTAGACCCATTAATTTGATAATTGCATAATTGGTTAGATTTTCATTAGCTTTGGATTAAAATCTCCTCTCTCTCACTTGATAGTTTCTAGGTTAATTTTTGGATTGGGTTATGTGATTTTGCTATTTTATTGATATCTCTGTATTTTAATATTCATAATTGATTGTTTGATTGATTTATTTCCTGTATTAGTTTATTTCTTTTCAATTATTGTAGTTTAGTATGACCTTAGATTTTAGGACTAGTTTAGCCCTCCTTGTGGGATCGATACCTTAGGTACTACGTGAACGACCTGTGAACTTGTAGAATTTACCAAGGTTAATAAATATTAAAACTTAGCATGTGTAACCTTGAGAACAAGTTTTTGGCGCCATTGTCGAGGAGGTAATTTAGTCTTATAGTTTAAGGCGTTATAGTAGTTTTTAATTTTTGCTTTAGTTTCTTTCATTCATTTTAGGAAGCGTGCTCTTGCATGAACATAAGAGTCATGAGTGGTTCAAGTCTTGCAGTAGAGACAATAAATTTAGACATCACATGATTAGAACGAACCTTTAGGAAAGCTCAGTGAGAGGAAGAAGAAGAGATAGAAAAGTCAACAATAGCCGAGAAATTTCAGAGGAACATCGATCAAAAAGCGAACCCTGGATGGCAATAACGGACCCTCATGGAATTTATACGTCCAGGGCTTAATCCAGTAAACCAAGGAGTGGCTAGACCGCCTGTTCAAGCAGTCTCGTTCAAAATTAAGCCAGCCCTCCTGAATATGCTTTAGCAGAACATGCAATTTTACAGATTGACGAATGAGGATCCGAATGTGCACATAGTCAATTTTCTTGAGATCTGTGATAGTTTCCAGTATCGCTAGATGTTGAAGGATGCTGTTAGAATTAGGTTGTTCCCTTTCACATTTAGAGATAAAGTGAAGGCTTGGTATCATTCACTAAACCCCATCAACATCACGACGTGGGAGTAGCTTGTACGTGCCTTTTTAGACAAGTACTTACCACTAAAAAAGACTATGAAGATAATAAAAGAAATAACCAATTTTCAATAAAGTGATGGGGAGTCAATTTATGAGGCGTGGGAGAGATACAAGGATCTGCAAAGGAAGTGACCACACTACAACCTAGCTAAGGAATTCCTTTTGTAAACCTTTTACAAT
>JANQBM010000004.1:22375984-22390208 GCA_025594535.1 Erythroxylum domingense
TATATATATATATATATATATATATGGTTGTATATGAGTTCAAAAATGTAACTGAATCCTTTCGGTATATACGCCCTTACATGAACTTAGAGTTCATCGGTATGTGGGAGATTTCTGACATATAAGCTTCTAAGTGTGTAAAATCGAGTCCATTGTATGGATATGGCCATGGTGGCCAAGCTAAATGTGTTCTAATGTCTTAGAGATGATTAGACATGATTTATAGACTTATTGGACACTTAGAAAGCTTAGTTGGAAAAGATGATGTACATAAGGGCTTAATTGCAAATTTAGGAAAAGTTTGAAAGGTATATTGGTAATTTCACGTAAACTAAGGGTAAAAAGGTAAATTCACCATGTTTGGTCAAAAAAGAGTCAAATTCTAGACCCTTCTTCTTCTGTGTGGCCATGCACCCCATTATTTGGCATTAAAACATTTTGTTTTAATTAAAAGAAAGGAGAAGAAAGGAGAAGAAAGGAGAAGAGAGGAGAAGAGGAGGAAGTTTCGGCCATCACTTGATCTCCAACAATTTTTTGATTCTCCAACCCAAACCAAGGTGTTCTAAGTTAATTTGGGATTTTATATATCAAGGAACTCAAATATATCATTATATTTGAGAAATTCCCAAAGGATTTTAAGATATCACCAAAAGAAAGTTTAGGTAAATTTTGTCTCTTCTCTCTCTACATTATGATTTTGAGTTTGATGTTAAGATATGTTGTTCTCGATGCTTCAATAAGCATGAAACATGGTTTAGATGAATGAAATGAGTCATGGAGAAGCTTTTTTAAGTCAAAACTAAAATGCCCTCTCTTTGGTGAAAGTTGTGAAATTTTGAATATCTTTTGAAATTGATGGGTTAAATGAATTCTATGATGTTAATTGTGTATGTATAATGTGAATTGATGATGAAAATGAGGAAGATGTACATTGGAAGGAGGCTTGCAAGTTCATGCCTTTAGGTGTTTGATAAAATGCCTAAGTGAACTTGGCTTAGGATTTAAGGATTTTATGGTGTACATTGGAAAGAGGCTTTCATGTTTACTTAGAGTAAACTTGAATTTTTGCTTAGATTGATTAGTAGTGTCCCAATACATGTGCTTGAAAAAATGTGCTTAATTATTCTTTGAAATGTGTAAGTATTGGATCAAAGGCATTAAATGCCTTGGAAAATGCAAAAGAAAGCTTATGTGAATAATAAGGGAAGTGACCGTGTGAGAAGCTTCATGGTTGAATCCTATAGCTTAAAAATTGTGATATTATGTTTTATACACTTATATGATGGTGTATAAATATGAGATATAAGTTTGAGTAGCAAATACATTCCATTTGTATGTATAAAGGCTAGAGAACTGTAGATCAAGGAGCTCGTACCGAGGATTGTTGAAGTCAAAGGAGTGTACACCTTCTTTTGAGGTGAGTTGGGGAAAACATATCTCTCAAATGGGACTAGGACAACCCAAAAGATGCATAATGACTTGTATGTAAATTTTTAACCTAGGTAATGTACAGGTATACTTATATATTTAATAAACTACATTGTTTTGAATAACTTTGCACTTGGAGTGCAAAAGATGACTTTTACCGCATGAAATAATGTTTGGAACTTACATATGCATAACCGAGTCTTATATGCTGCGTGTATGTGTTCTCTTTTGGTTTAAAGCCATGGAAAGTTTTCATTTTATCGGTTGGACTGATAAATAAAGACATGGTACCTTACTTGAATTTAGTCCTTAATATTTGTATATGATTTTTTTGTAATTGGTAAGTTAATGATTGACATTGATACATAAAAATTAATTCCTTGTAATGACATTGGTACATAAAAATTAATTCCTTGTAATGAAACCTTTCTATGAAATGTGCGGGTGATTGCACACTTAGAGGTCTGGTCACTAACAAGATCATCACTTAGGGTCATGATGCTCTTGTCAACTGTAGTCTAGACTTACCACATATCAAAGTCGAGCCAACCTAGGATTGGTGGGTGTGCACACTGATTTGATCGACTAGTGGCAACACACATAACTATTTTGACATATTCTGGGATTTGACTTCCTGATGAGATTTGATTTTTTTACATATGATGCTTTTCTGCTCTTGTGTACTAGAACTGGAACTTATGTTCACTAAATGAGTAATTAATTATTTATCCTATGTGGTTCCTAACTAGTATGGGATGAGACATAGACTAGGTCTATGTATTTCTATGTCATGCATATTCACTTCATAGGTGGTTATTTGTATGTTACATGTGTAAAACCGTCCCTGGGTTATTTTGGTGTGTACCAGGTTCTATTTGCGATATATGTTTTATTTTCTCACTGAGTATATAGTGTACTCATCCCCTCCACTTTCCAACCATGTAGGTTAATTTGGTGAGCTTGAAGCTCTGAGTGGTTCTTATGGTCTTTTGACATTTCGGGGTATTACCGTATGTGGGTAGTCTCTATTTTGTACTTTTGTTGTGTAGTGGCTCATGATTATGTTGATATGCTTTATAATTTGGTAAAGTAACTCTTGTCAATCTTATGGTTCGTAAATGACCTTATGTATGAACATTTTGAACTGTTGTTGAGATTGCTCTTTAGTGGACTTCAAAGTCCAGAACTTGTGGTAGAGTTTAATGTGGATATAGAAGTGCATTTGAAACTAATTTACAGGAGTTTTTCACTTTGGGATTTTCAAAATACAGTCGTTTTGCTGCCGAAATGTTTTTAAAGATATCCGATTAGCTTTCCATAGTTGGGTTAAAGGTATCGCGAGTATCTTTAGCCCAGGTATGCGGTGGTTGTTATGTGCCCGATGTGGTTCCTAGTCATAACAATTAAATTGGTATCAGAGCAAGGTTTTTATGTTTTCAAAAGTGTTATTACTGTTTTCAAAAGATTCATGAGCCTTAGGAGTTGAGTCTAAGTGTCGACAATATTTGGATAAGAAGTTAAGTCTCGAATCGTTAAGTTGACATCTTTAACGGTTGGATGATTTCAACCTCGGTGAGAGAACTTGTCGACATTCCTTAGGGTGTAAGGGACATCAGATAAGCTAGGCATAGTCCGATCTATTTAATTAAATAACGTTTGATTTCTTTGATTTTATAGTGATAGCATGGTTGGACGAGGAAGGGGAAGATGTCGCAAGGTTGGACCTTTACAACTCGAGCCAAAACCTGTTGTTGCTAGTTCTTTGGCTCATAAGCAGCCTCATACTGAAGTACCGTTAGAGGTAGCACAGCTGGGTTTGCACCGGTGCCGAGGGAGGCTCTGCAGCAGGTGATGATATGGTGGGCACGGTACATTACGCAGCAGCAGCCTAGGGTTGAAGTGCCACAGATGACACCACTGGTACCACCACCTTAGCAGTCAGTAGTGGTACCTAGTCTTATGCCAGAGAAACATCCGATGCTTGAAATCTCGAGGTATATTAAAGAAGAAAGGAACCTTGGGTGTGGTACCTTTGATGGATGTGGTGATGTTACTGAGGTCAAAACTTAGACGAGATGGACTGCAGAGACATTCCACGATATGGGACTGTTTGACAAGATGAAGCCAAAGGTAGTTGTCCAATTGCTGGAGGACGATGCTAGAGTCTGGTGGGAAAATGTCCAAGGATGATACCATAATCAGATTTCCTGAATGGATTTTACCAATGAATTCAACAGACAATATTATACCAAATTTGATAGAGATCAGATGAAGGTTGCTTTCTTCGCATTAACACAGGGGAATAGTCGACGCACAAGTTTAAGAAGGAGTTGAGAGAGCTTGCCACCTATGTCCCAAAATACGTGGCAGATGAAGAGAATTTGTGTGTTCGGTTTGAGACTGGGATGTATTTTGCGATCCAGGAGAGGATGATGATTACCCCGACCACCACGTTCAAAGAGATGGTATAGTTAGCCAAAAGAGTTGAGAGGTTATGAAAGAGCGCAGGAGATAGTGGGAGGAAAAGAACCGCAAAAGAAAGGGAGGAGGTCTCTTCAGTCAATAGCCCAAGAGGAGCTATGGTAGTTCAGTTCCAGCTAGTATTGGAAGTGCTACATCATCAGCTGTCAGTTTATGATCACCACGACTAGGAAGTCGGATCACTGCCCCTACTACCAGTTTGTTTCTCGAACTCGAAATTCTCGATCCAAACAGTGTAGAAACTATAGAAAGATACATTCAGGAAAGGGTACGGAGTCGAGAAAATGTTTTCAATGTGGAGAGACAGGGCATTTAAGGAGGGATTGTCCACATCTGGCTTGGACTTCGACTCGAGAGGGAGATAGCTTAAAGCAAATAGTGAGACATCGAGGGGAGACTGCTAGGGCAAGTATTCAGTCTTTTGGATCCACATAGAGGACTGGTGTGGGTAGTAATACGCCTCTAGTAGGTCGCAGCTCAGCAAGCTCAAGCATGAGTTTATGTAGTGACAGAGGAGGATGTTCGAGCAAATCCGAATACAATTACAGGTATTTTCAGAATGAATATTTTTATGTTATTGTCTTGCTATATTATAATGCATGTTTTATGTAGTACCGGTAAACTCATAAATAGGATGAGTTACTAACGCGTAATGTTATTAGGTATTATGTGTGTTCTCAATAGAGACGCTAGAGTTTTGATAGACACTAAAGCGTAAAGGTCTTTTGTTAGTGTGACCTTCGCCAAAGACATTAGTCATCCCCTGAAGCCATTAGATCCCCCTCTCATTATAATCACTCCTCTTGGAGAGCAAGTGGCTTGTGATGAAGCAAATACGACTTGTGAGATACAGGTTGGTGACATTGTGCTAAAGGCAGATCTTATTCTCCTCGGTCTTCAGGATTTAGAGGTGATATTAGGGATTGACTGGTTAGAGAGGCATCGTACCAGGTTTGATTGTTTTAAGAAAAAGGTGGAGTTTAACACTCAGGGTGGAGTCTTGATTAAATTTACTAGTGACCGACAGGTGTTCCCAATATCGGTGGTCAAGGCTAAGAGGTTGATTCGTCAAAGATGTCAGGCATACCTCACACATATGGCTGACACTTCAACACAGAGGGTCGAACTTAAAGATTTTCCTATTGTATGTGAGTTCCTCAATGTCTTCCCAAAGGAGTTACCTGGATTGCCACCTAATCGGGAGTTTGATTTTGCTATTGACTTGGTCTTAGGGACAACACCGATATCTATACCATCGTATCACATGGCACCAGTAGAATTGAAAGAGCTGAAGGTTTAATTGTAAGAGTTATTGGACAAGGGCTTCATCAGACCAAGTCATTCACCGTGGGGAGTGTCAGTATTATTTGTGAAGAAGAAAGATGGGACCTCCGTTTATGTGTTAATTATTGGCAGTTAAACAGGTTTACCATTAAAAATAAATGTCCACTTCTAGGATTGATGACTTGCTTGATCAGTTAAGAGGAGCTACAGTATTCTCAAAGATAGATTTGAGTTCTAGGTACCATCAGTTAAAGATTATTGTAGTGATGTGCACAAGACTACTTTTCGAACAAGGCATGGACACTATGAATTTTTGGTGATGTCATTCGGTTGTAGTTTATTCTCTTAGCTTTCCACTGATATAAAGTTTGTAACTTTTGGATATCAGAGTTGAGAGATATGCTTTTTACAAGTAAATGATGTTGTACAGGGTCTATGCTGGACACTTTATAGCCTTTTTCTTTACTTAAGTTAATAGAAAAAGAGCACTATGGTGTCTTGAAATGTGAAGAATTAGTGTGATAAGTTAGAGATGAAATGAAGGTAATAAAGGGAGTTGAACATGTGCAGAAATTTATGATGAATTTGTATAAGTTTTAACAACATCTTTTTAGATTGATGACCAAACATAGATTATGATTTGGTTGTAAATGATATTGAGCTGAAATGGATGTGAGAATGAAGGAAAATGATGAGGAAAATAAGTTAGAAATGACAGATATGCATAAGAGGGCATAGGTAACTTGTAGGGGTTAGAAATTTGGAAATTGACTCGTAAATGTCTGTTGGGCGGACTTGACGTCTGCTGGGCAGACCTTCTCGGGAATTCCAGCGTTCCAGCTCATTTCATGTTCATTTGGAGGGACATATGTCTGCTAAGCGGACATTCTCGGGATAGTTGTATAATTTTGAAATTTTTACCCTCTAGACGACAAAATCTCTCTTCGGGGTCTTCACAGAAGTTGTAGAATTCGAAGTCCTCTTTGAAACCGTACCTGAATAACCTTGATCTGACATCCATAATGAATGTTATGTTTTTATTCCCAAATTATGTACATTTATACATTGAGGGCTTATCAATGTTTTCCTATGCTACATTTAGGCTTGTATGGAACTTGAAATGTACTTAGTTTGATGTGAAAAATAAGAGATAAAATGAGTGATATGTTTAGGGTGATGATTGAGGAAATAAATATAAAAATGGATTGTCGTATATCATGTTCTCAATTATGGAATTATGGGATGCTATGAGAATGAAGATGAACCTATGATGGCTAATGAGATTCCATTACAAGAACCCTACAGAGTGATGCGCCCACGTTTGACTCACGAGTTAGACTCGAAAACGGGGTCTAACACGTTAACTCTACAATGAAAACATGTGCCCTTGTTATTGCTCTTCTTCTTGATACCTCCTTTGGCTTTTACTACATTAGTAGTAGCCTTCTGTTTCTTGTTATCATTCTTCTTTAAACCATTTTTCTTGCTTTTAGAAGAACCAACAACAAGTACAGAACTGAGTTCCTTTTTAAGGCACCCTTCTGTAGTCTTAAGCATGTTCAACAGTTCAGGCAATTTCATGTCCTTCTAGTTTATGTTGCAGTTCATGACGAACTGTGAAAAGATCGAACTAAGAGAGTACAGCACCAGATCAACGCTTAACTCGTGGTCCATAACAAAACCAAATTGGGCAAATTTTTCAATATACCTAATCATCTTTAGCACATAAAGGTTGAATGAAGATCCTTCTGTCATATTGCATTGAAACAGTGCCTTGGAGATTTGATATCTCTCCACCCTACTTTATGCACCCAATAATTCCTTAAAATGCAATATCATAGTAGGTGCATCCATGTTCTCATGTTGCCTCTGAAATTCAGGAGACATACAAGCTAACATCACACATGTAGCTTGTTCACCGTCATCAATATAACACTAATATTTCTCCCAATCTTCATCAACTACATCTAAACAAGGTTCTGATGGAGCAGGAGTATCAAGAACGTACAACTTCTTCTCTTGCCTAAGAACTATTCTTAGGTTTCATAGCCAGTCCGAAGAGTTAGGTCCAGTCAACTTGTTAACATCCATGATGCTCCTTAATGTCAGGTTGGTACTAATCTTAAAATTCAATAACCGAAAAACATAAAAGGAGCATATATTAGTTTATATCCAAAAATCAAACAAAATAAGGACTTTAAAATTATTTTATTACTTCCACTATTTTATTCAAAATAATAGCCCATTATCAAATTATTTCCCAGTGGGCTAGGATCCTATTTAAAATTAATTGATCTTGAGTTACTCAACAAACCAATTAAAATTAAATTAGGTAAAAAATGATTTTTCAGTCACATCTCATGTGACTCTTAGAACCGTTAGGTGACAACTTTTGCCAAAATATATCAAATATATTATTCCTAACCCTGCCTCTAAATATATATGATCATGAGTTTACTCATCCAAATCATACAATTTTAGTTAAGTATGACCCATTAATTTAAGATAAAACATATCCAGATTAAAGTGACCTTGAGTTTACTTAACAAGCCAAACATTAAACAGAATTCTAGCTTTATTCTCAAATCATGGAAGGCAACTAACACGGTCCTAACATGTACTTAATAATTTATTGAGGGATTTAAATTTTCAAAATATTTCTGGTATTATGAAAATAATATAATCTCATTATATTTATAATTTAAAATATAATCTAATTATGAAATAAATTATTTAAAACTTTTGCTTGATTCTAATTATTGATTTGATAATAAATTTAATTTAATAATTCAACTCTTTAAAAATTAAATTAAATTCCAAAACCTTTACTAATAGATATTCCTTTGAAAACAATTTTCAAAATTTAGTAAAACACTTTTCTAATTTTATTAGGACTATAAATTAATTTAATCTCTATTAAATTAATAAAATTGAAGATTTAAGGTTTTTATAAAACATTTAAAAAAAACTCACGCACTGCACGCGCTAGTCACATTAGCATCGTGACAGGGTTAGCAAATGATGGGCGCGTGAATTACATGCGTCTATCTTCTTCTCCATGAAAATCGTCCCCATTTTGCTTGCCTCTCTAAATCTGACCCACAATCCCTCAATCAATATGTTTCCATGTTTACACAACCTACACCCACGTTTTTGCAACTAGTTTCTAATGATTCTCAACCACTTTGACCCATCGCCTTCATATCGTTGACGCATCGCTTGCACCGGCACTGTCAATAGGTGATTTTATCACCCATCGTGATGCACCGACAATGGATCGCCGACACTATCAATGGGTGATTTTGTCACCCATCGTGATACACGGTGGCAACGCCAGCAGTGTCGATGGGCTATTAACATCCATCGTCAGTGGCTTCGCCTCGCCACGCCACCAGCTACGACGCCAATCAGTGGCATCACCACACTAGCAGCGGTAAAATACTGCTGGTGAGAGGCGCCAATAACGGCATTCAGGTCACTAATTTTCACCCAAATTCACAACCCATAATCGCAATAAACGCAGGCAATAAACACAAGGGAAAACAAATAGGAAAAGGAAATTAGGTTTTCAAAAGCAAATAATAGGGGACATGCATGAAAATAGATTTTGCAAACCTTTTATGAGCAACAAATAAAGAGAAGAGCTAAGTTTTAAATCACACAGTCATATTCGTTTTTAGGGCTACAAAACAAAGGGCAGAAACAATTCCAGAACTGAAACGCAAGATGTTCAAGAACCAACTCGTAACCATAGAAACAATTTCCAGAATCAATAGACAAACAGGAAACAATTTCTAATAGCAGTCGTAAAAATAGCTTCGAGTGAATCAAAAGCATAAAAACCCTAATTTTGATAAAAATCAACAACAATCAAGCATCTAATCCAAGTTATGCATTTAACGGAGGCTCTGATACCACTGTTGGAATCTAACCGTAATCGAATTACAAGCGCAACGAAAAATAAAATTTTGCGGATCCCGATAATTAAATAAACTTTAATAAAACATAAAACGATTTAGAAATCGTACCTAGTTCGCTTTCCTGTTGAAAAAATCTTTGAAAACTTTTTTCTGATTGATCAATTACGAGCTGTTCAGATGTTCAACCTCTGATGGTATCCACAAAGCAATTCTCAAACTGATTTGAGCGGAAGAAGACAAAAAGTGCTAGCTTCTAAAAGTTGTTCTCATTTAAATAGAAAAATCATAAGATTCTTTTATTAAAATTAAATCTCTTTAATTATAATTAAAATCAAATTATAATTATAATTAATTTAATTTTAATAAAATCAAATATTTCATATTTGATCCCTAAAGTTTCTCAAATTTTATAATTAAGTCCAACTTAATTAAATTGATTTTTCTTTCAAAAGTTGCTCTTTGATGTGTGACCCATTAGGTTCCTAATAAATTAGCAATGATTATAAATTATAATTCTAATTCAAAATTAGAATTAGATAAATTAAAACTTATTTTAATTTATCTTTAATTCTCTAGTTAAACAATTCATAATCATAAATCATGATTGACGTCTAGCAACATGTCATGATTACCCAAATATCGGAAATGTCAAAGTGATTGACTTAACATGTCCATGCATGGCTATGGAGTATAATTTAATCCTTTCGTTATTTAATATTCTCATTGGACAGTGTATGAATACAGTATCTACTCTTATCATCCAATCATGTTTGTTCTTGCTAATTAGTAATTGATTTATAATTGAAATTTGAAAACACCTTTTAAAATGTTAATTCACTCTGACTAGAAAATTCCATAAATCATTACTAATCAAGAATAGTAGAATATTCTCTCTAATTACTTTAGAATGACGAATCCTATATTGACTTACTCAACTATCTACATATGGTTTATATTGAATTCAATTACTACGACTGAATTGTCCTAGGACAATTCATAAGTAGTATCAAAATACAGTAATTATCACACTAGATATCTTGGTAATCTTAAGTCTGAAGATCAATCATACAACCAACATTATGAGATAATCCATAGATACATAAGTAATATTCCATCCAGAATTCTCATAATCAGGTCAGTTCAGTGACTTATTCTCTAATAATCACCCACACATTAGTTTAAGTATCTTTATACTTTAATTTATGAGATCAATTACTTTCTTCACAAAAAAAACATGTGTGTTAGTTTTACCGTTTCAACAATATCTCGTCTTGATGAAACTACAACTAGGAATATTTAGGAATAATACATAAGTGTAAATTAAATCTCATAATTATGATCTCATCATAATTTCAATTACACAGTATTTATTCCAAGGATTTTATCTTTAGTATTAAAACATAAAATATTAATTAAATTAATACATAAAGATAAATAAAGTTTTTCCTTAATTCAAAATAATGTCATACATTAATTTACATCCAATTGATTAATTGCAAGGGTATAAACTAACAATATTCTCGTGACTGAACTAGCCCTAATAACAATGTGAGCTGACACCAACAACATCCTCATTCCACTCTTTGTTTTAATATGATCATTTTATTCTTGTGTCGAAGTTTGTTAATAATTTCAACTCTCCTGATAGAAAATTTTCCTTGAATTCATATAGATTAATCACAATAATTGTTGTTCATAAAGAACATTGATGAATTTATGAAAAGTTTTCATCCATTAGGTAAGAACGTGGGTAAAAATGTACTTTATAATTTATATTTTAGGTGAGTGCAAAAGTTCCAAGCTAACAAATTATTGATACATTTTTAAGTTTATATATATTTGAAAATATATTTAATAATTAGAACATTCATAATTTATTTTCAAATTAGCTCTTGCCCAAAAATATTAGACAGGACCATAATAATATGATCCATCTGCTTCAGTCTCATGTAAAGATGATGAAATGTCCGACTTCATTTAGACAAAATTCATTGAATTAAAGAAAGGAGTGAGAGCTAGGATTCTCAAATTGAGAATTTGGGAATAAAGTGATAGATTTAGGACAACATTATCCTATGAATTAGAGATAAAAGGACATAATATGATGTCGTCCAATAGAGTGTAGTGGAAACTAATATAGATTAGGCCAAATCAAGTAATAAGATTAGACTAAGCAAAACTTTATTATATAGATGCGTCCATGGAAAAGAACCAATGTGGCCACAAAACCGTAGGAGTGTATGGGAAATTTTACCTTATGGAACTCCTATTACAATTTGTATAATAAATGAATAGACATCTAAATCATTTAGAATTATAGTTAATTAATTATATTTGACATCTTACATAAATGAATACCATTCAAAAAGAATTCAATTCTTATAGAATCTGACAAGAGGAGTTAATAAAACAAATTGATAAATAGTAGTGGATTAAGAAAATTCGTAGGACCTAAATACTTTTATGCATTGCTGTATGGAAAGAACAAGTGCCACATAATCAGGTTATAAACGCACTGTAGAACTTGCTTACATTGATAACTTGCTTTAGACATTGCAAAAGCTTGAACACCGTACGGTACTAATCCCAATTTACCGTTAATTTGCTATAATATTTTGGCACCAAAACTCCATCCATCCTTCTCTTCTGTTACAAACACCAGAGACTTTGACCAGATCGCACAAGCTTCAGGCAATGTATCTTTATCAGTGAAGCAGCTCAAGTCACTCGGATTCAAGGGCAGCAATTTCATACCTTACTACTTCCAAATGTTCATTGATGGCAGTGACAGCATCCTGCACACCTCTTATGGCTTCTTTAAGAGCATTATCATACTCAGCATCTGCCTCTGCCTCTTCAGTGCCCGCTGCTTCAGTTATTTCATGGACATGCACACACTCGTGCTCCATTGGTCTCTTAAATTTGCAATTTTCATGGCTTACTAGTCGTTCAGATGGGCGGCCAGCCTTTTTCAACACCTGAATTGTTGCTGTCTTCAAAATTTAGAGAAAACGATGTTAAAATTAAATTTGAGAAATCTAACATTATCATGACCTTTTTCACGTCTCTTAAAAAAGTTTACAATATTTATATAAACCTTAATCCGTTCGCATATTCTGTAAACTTGTGGCCATGTAAGTTGACCAGGTAAGGAAAAGTGAGGTTGTCTAGTATTTAAAGCTTCTCTAACCTTTTATGAGGTTATAAGTCAATTCATCCTTGCACATATTTGATTACCAAACAATATCAAAATTTTCAACAACTATCACCTGTAGCTATCACCTGAAAACTAAGTTCATCTAGACAACCAAACAAGCCACATTAGAACCCACTGGTTCTGAAAAGACAAATTGATCATAAACACCATAATCATCCATCAACAGGCCATGACTACTTGGCAACAGCATCAACTGGACCATAAAGGGTAATAATCAGAATACCAGTAACGATGTATCACTAATCAAGGATAGCTTGTTAACAGTTTATGATGGGTGGGATCCATATCAATTGCCAAAGTGCCTAAAGGCATAAAACCCAAACTAAGCTCTCTTTAGATGATCATCAACAATACCATATTATCCCTTTCAAGGCCATACACTCACACGAACCATCATCACAAGATCCTCTGAGATAATGAGGTATACTCTTTAGATTTACAGCTAGGAATGTTTATGGCAATGTCTAAATAATTTATCCGGTCCAAAATGTTGAGAGCATTCATTCAATAAATTGACAAAGTCACCAAAAAGGTAGGTGGCGCATAAATGACCAACAAAAAAAATCTTGTGAGAAAGCTTCCGAAAAAATGTCGGACGAAACGTGAACCTAAACTCATCGACTAGAATTATGCATCAACTCTAGCACCAACCAAATACATTTTTTTACCAAAAGGGAATTTCTGACGGCAAATATAGGTTACATGAAAAATTTTCCAGAAACATCAATAAAAGAGATAATCACCGGCGCTGATGAAATAAAAGACGCTCACCAGATGTAGTTTCTGCTTTTCCTGAGTTTGAACAGCTCTAAGCAGCTGAGCTAAATCAACACGGTCGAAATCTGAGTTCAGAAACAGGGACTCCATTTCAAGTATCTAATCAAAAGAATTATATGAAATAAGAAAACGTAAAGACGAGAATATTAGGGGGGGAAAAAAACTCTGTAAGACTAGAAGGGTAAAGAAGTGAAGTGAATCTGAACTTGTTTAGAGCAGTCGTTGAACTCCGTTGTAATCTGACTGCAAAGCTGCTGATAAGCCAATTCCCCTCCTGATAACATATATCCCTCAAAACCACTGCCCACACAAAACCACAAATCAGACAGAGAAATTCTATTCAACCAAAAAGAAAGAAACAAGCTCAATGCCCAGACGCCGAAATTCACCAAACTCCTTCTGCTTGTTATTGATAACAAATATAGATGAAATGGGTTGGTTGGTTTATACCGTTTAAGTTTGGCATAAGCAATGGCTCGGCGTTGCTGAATATGAAGAAATTGACGAAGCAAAAACAGGATTTCTGATGATTTCTTATTCTGGATTTCAAGCTTCTTAGTAGTACCACTATCTCCTTCTTCTTCATTATCCTCCATTAGTATTACCTCTTCTCTCTCTGCTAGGGTTAACTTGTCGAAATCTTCCATCCCCAATTATATTATTCTATTGCTATTCTACTAATTTCATCACTTTTGTTTCTTGGCTCTTGCTTGGTACCTGGTAGTGGCGAGTAGTCAATTAATAGCAATTAACTTACGAACTAATTCACAAATCATAATAATATTTGTTTTCTGCTTTTAGTTTGTGCCGCAAAACAAAAACATGTTTAATTGATAATTATATATTAGATAAAACTTAAACATGTCTCTTAAGGCTAAAATTTTATACTATTGGATTTTTTCAAATCCTGCCATTTGTCACGGTTCATACTTGATGTTATTATTGTTGTTGTTTTAGGTAAAACTTAATGATAAATTATTTTTAATAAATTAAACTTTTAATTTCTTATGTAATATTATTAATAAATTATCAATAAAATTATTTTATTTTATTAAAATAAATAATTTAAAATAAATAAATATAAATATATGTTTTTAATTATTAAATCAAATTTTAT
>JANQBM010000004.1:22390308-22405304 GCA_025594535.1 Erythroxylum domingense
ATTTTATTTTATTAAAATAAATAATTTAAAATAAATAAATATAAATATATGTTTTTAATTATTAAATCAAATTTTATTTAAAATTTATATATTTTGAAGATATTTTAAACTTAATGATATTTTCTAATAATTATTATATTAAATTTATTTATTTATTAAATTAAATTAATTAATAATTAATTTTAATTAATTAAATATATAATATTAAATTGAATTATTCATAATTTTTATCAATAATTAATATATTAAATAATATATATTTAACTGATAGTAAATCAAATGATAAAAAAAGAGAAAAATACTTTTTATAGTTTTTACAAATTTTAAAAACTGAAGAAACTAAAACTAAAAGCATAAACCAAAAATTCAAAGAAATTAATTTTTTTACTAAATTTAAAAACAAAAATATAAAATATAAATATAAACAAAACAACCATGTTCCAATTTAATAAGTAGGTATATCTAAGGTGTTAAAACCGTTCAAGAAAATCCCAACCGAATAAAACTTATTCTTCAAGAAAAATATCGGACAATGTTCTTCAACTGTCCCAATTTGGTGCAACTGTCAATTGGGTATTTAACGTATATTCGTTGTCATTCTAACGCAGCTCCTTCCAGGTGAACAAAAGTAGAAATGTCAATAAATCAAGTTAAACTCAAGATTATAATAACCCTATGACTTGACAAGCAGGAATGAGTCGGTCCACAACCTAGTCTGTAACCTAATAAGTTGGCCCATTATTTATTTTTTTACGCTAAAATTTTTCAAAACGACATTTTGAAAATAACGAACAAGCCACCGACTGAATTTGCCCAACCCATGACTCCCAAGCAAATCGTGATTACCCGTGACTTGATCAACCAAGGTCAAAAATAGATCAGGTCATACCAGACAGGCCGATCCAATTTTGCTATCCCTACTTTGAAATGTTAGAAATGTGAATTCAATAAAAGGTTTAAGCTAAATGGTATTTTAGTTTACTATTCAGCCCAATCCCGTTATTTACTAAGCTATCGTTATAGAAGAAAATGCAATAATCAGCAATGTGTTTGTTAATAATTCTTTATTTCTTATATCTATTTTCCTAAATTTCCTTGAATTGAAGAGGGGTTTACAGCATGAAATTCAAGTCCAACGTCTACATATGTATTTCCATGTTTCCTTTCTACATCAATGCAAAAAATAATGACCGACAGCCTATCATCTCCAGCAGCTTCGCATTTACAAGGTCAATGCGTCAATTCATCGTCCTCAATTAATGTCATCAACTCCTTAACTCATCAAAAAGGTTCGAATTTACTTTAGAATGCCTACAGACAGAAACAAGTTGAAATCATTAAAACAAATTCCAATTCACAGGGGACTGCTTAATGCTGATAGAGTTTAGCTTCAAAACTGTTGAAAGGATTTTCTTGTGCTTTCTAAATGCTTGAGATCCATGTCCCAAAACATTGTTACTCGTATCAGCGTAAATTGTTCAAGTTTCACCAGAATGACCATCAACAGTGTCACTTTTGTACACCAGATATACATATATGTTACAATGCATTGGAAAGCGTTGCAGGGGCTTCAGCTTCTGGTTCTGCAATGTTAATCAGTTCATCTGTCTCAGATTCTGCGGATGATATCAGCGATGCTGACTGAATCTTCCCAGCGTGTTCCAACCTCATTAGAATAACTCCCCTGACACAAAAGAGTTGAAGATACGACATTCTAAATTGAAACAAAGAATCCATTCTACTCGAGACTGAATACGGTTTAGGTTAGTGTTACTCTCTTTCCAGTAATTTTTACTAAGATTATCGAAATACAGGAACATGAATTCCAAAGCTTACCTTTAAGGTGTGTCCATGTACGTATGCATAAACATCGTTAGATAAAAGGATTAAAGCACTTAAACAAGTACCTTGCAAAGCGGGACTGTATTGAAATATCCCTAACTTTAATTCTGTTAACAGTACCACTTTGGCTAACTAAAACCACTTGCTCATCACTTTCACCATTTTCTGTAAAAAAAGAATAAGGACGAGATTATCAAAAAGGTCATGCAAATTTGAGCTGTGGCTAATACTTGATGCATAAAATTTATGAAAAATGTGTAGGCTCATACAAGCACCTCCTCCAACACATTAACCATGTCAGATTACCTGCCAATGAAAAGCCAACTACAAAGACTGCTGCCAAGCGATCCTCCATGGCAAACTGAAACACAGAAGACAATTGTCAAACTGCAGAAGGCTAGAGATGTAACACGGAAAAAAATAAAGATAATTCAAGCTCAAAATTTGGTGCCTGAGAGAGACATATCAATCAGGATACCTTATAGCCAATTAAGCCAACTCTATTTAAAGTTGAAAGCCGAAAACTACCGACTGGAACTCGCTTTCCAAAGCCACTCTCAGACACAAACAATAGCCACGGTCCACTGCCCTTATCACTGTGTTGAAATAACAAAGTGAAAGCAATCTTTAAATGTCTTATAGAAAATTCCAGGTTTATTGTGCAGCTGTTTCCTTCATTAAGTTGCAAATTCTTAAAGGGAAAAGCTGAGCCCAAAATAGACATCAATCTAGCAGGACCTTTCAACATTTCATACCAACAATTCACATTTAATATCTTTCAATACGTGGCAGGATGGCAGGAATAGAAGTGAACATGAGAAATCAGAGCACTGTAGAATGAACAGAATACTTAAAAGTTAGTGTGGACTTTTTGTGGTACATCTTGAAATATTTACAAGTTCCTTCGCTTCACGCGCATTCACAATTTCTAGTTAGAGAAAATACCACGACTATAGATCACAGCAAGGGCATCTGCATTATCTTGTCTCTTAGCTAAAGAGCTCTAAAATGCACGTATAAGACCCAAACTTTTCAAGTAAGTAGAAACGCCTCTAATCTAGTGTCTTGCAGTTCATTCAACAAAGACAATTAAGGCAGAATTCCCTTATGATTGAATAGAACTATAAAGGCACGATTTCCTTATGGTTGAATAGAAAATTATCTGGTACTTGATGAAAATTACCCAGTTTGGCCCAATTCATTTGTTTTAAATTAACCAGTTAATCTAGAATAGCAAATAAGCAGCTGCAAACTCATACACATGCACACCATTTAAAAAGTAAAATTAGCATATGATACAAATTGTGGCAGAATACAAAACATGAGTTACGATGTTTCTTCACAGGTGGTCTGTAGAATAATTTCTCAGCCAGCTAGCCCATGATCTGACAAGATGATGCATAACATAGAATCACAGAATGACTTAGCTCGTGATGCTGACAAGATGATGCATAACATAGAATCCGAGAATGACTTAATTTACTTGCTCTCAGAATCTTTTGAAGTCTTTTCTAAGTTTTTCCTCATGGAAGATGGTATGATGTCCATGCTAGCCATCTTGTCACCCTTCTTTAACCTCATCGCCACCTTACCCCTTGTATTTCGACCGAGAGCTCGAATCTATGCTCACCGAAGTAAAAAAATTAAAAGATACCAGTTAAGGGAAAATGTAAAGAATAGCAGTGTAACTGTGCAATACCCACACAGAAAAGTAACTTGTTGAAATATATGGTGAAATTGAAATTAGAACAAAGTGAAAACAATAAGATGTTTGCAGAATAACTCAATGAGCATAAGTTTTAATTTTAAATGAATTAGAAGTGATACAAGTAAAATCACTTGAATGAATTGTCATCCATACAATAAAAACTTTTTCAGCATTCAGTTATACAAAATCTTAATTACATTAGTTAGAGAGGCAAAAGTTGCTAGAAATGTCGCATTGACAAAGAAACTTAGGTACAGCAGCATGCCACATAATGTCAAAATGACAAAATTTCACATATGTCCCTGTATTGTAATTGACACAGTAAGAATAAACAGGCCAGAATATTTGGGAGATATTTAAGTATTTTAAGGAGTCAATTATATCAAAATAGTTCTATAGCAAGTACCTAAATATTTTACTTCATAGTTTAAGACTCTTAAGTTTTGCATTTTTCGCATTCAGCTTCTTTACTCAAAACAGTTGGACAAAAGAATAAGAAAAGAAAAAAGGATTGTAGCAAAAATAAACTCATCTAGAATTTTCACATTTTTGCATGAACAGCAGTATGACCATTGATACAGCAACTCACATTCTCGCATGAGCTCAAGATGACCATCCCGTTTTGAGAAGCCATGGCCACAAGATCATCATTTGAGCAACAGCGAACCCATTTTAGCTCATCCCCAGGAACCTGGCCAGTTACAAGAATAAGCTTTACTGAGGAAATGGTTCAAATACTAAAACAGTTCAGTAGTCAAGGACAGACCAATTGTATTGCTATGATCCCTGTTGAACGTATGGCCGAGAAAACACTCAAAGATACTTTCTTGATGTAGCCATTGACGGTAAGCATTAGTAGGAACTGCTCTCCAGAAAACTCACTCACGGGAATAATGGAAGTTATTCTCTCACCCTCAGATAGAGATAAGATCTGACCCCAACATGAAAACAATACAAATGAGATAAGAGCAAGTTACATGTAAAACATACAGGAGGAAGAACATGTACCTGGACCAGTGGTGTCCCAGCTGCATTCCTTGTGCATTCAGGAATTTTGTAAGAACGAGCTGAATAAACAATTCCTCGATCACTGTACAAGTAATTAGTCAGATCTGATAGAACCAAAAAGCTTGACAAACAATTAAGTACAAGGAATGGTCATCAATGTGAAACTTTTATCATATAACCAGTAAATGATACATAAGTCATAATCACAACCCAGAGAGACAAAATCAAATGTGATAATGGTAACTCATGTTTTGATGTAACAGGAAGAAGGAAAAAGATTCAAAGCCCAAAACAGGAAACTGCATGTCCACTCAAAAAATGGATCTCTAAAGGCCTACTGTATTTAAGTTAGTAAAAAACTATTGAGCACCGAAAAGATGCAAAAGAAATCATTTCTCAACTTACTGTGTGTTGATTCTGTTTGATATGAATGTAGATTTACCATATTATAATCCCTTAAATCTAGGGATTATAATTTCCTCAAAATTGTATATAAATATTGTACAATGCTCTTCATAAAATATAAAAAACATATTTTCAAGACCCAATTTGGTATCAGAGCCATTTAAGGTTCTTGTTACGGTAGTTTAGGGTTTCAGCCGCTGCTGTGAGCGCTGACCCATCTTGCCCCAGTCTTCCAGTGTCCAAAGCAACACCACCATTAGGTTTAGAGAGTGCCGATCGGTCAGCAACCAAAGCGCCGCCTTCAGACGCCTCCCCACGCACTGCTACTTTGTCTTTGCATCTCCGGCATGTGAGAGTCACACGTCGCCTTCCAGGCCGCTGCTGACAGCACTACTGTCACTGTTGTGCTCGCCGGCATCTTCTCTTTCTATTTTGACCCTTTTTGGTTCTAGGACTCACTGTTGTGACGTCGCCCCTTCAGTCATTTCTCCGTTGAGTACTGTTCACGTGTTTTCTTCCAACTTCACTGTTTCTTTTCTTGTTTCTCTGTCTTCTCCATGGCTGAATCTGCCAAAGGTAAGCTTCCAAAGAAGATTTTGGTCTCCTTTGTCTTTTCCGGGTCTCCTACCATTGCCTTGGAGAAGTTAAATGGAAAGCACTATTTAGAAGGGCATAATGCTGTAGAAATTTGGTTTTTGGGCCAAGGATTATTTGATCACCTCTCTAAGAAGGTCTCTGACATTGTTGCATCAGAGAACGAAGAGTGGGGAAGGGCTGACTATCAGCTTGTATCCTTGTTATGGCAATCCATTGAGACTAGATTGATGGTCCACTTCCGCCGTTCCAAAACATGTTATGATATTTGGAAGAAGGCAGAAACTATCTATGCTAATGACATACAAAGGCTTTATGGGATGGCTCGTAGTTTATCATTACTTCAGATGACAGACACTGACCTGCCTTCTTATTTGAACAAGTCGTCGTCTCTTTGTGATGAAATCAAACTAATAATGATGAGTGATGATGCACAAAAGATGTCAACAAAGCTAGATAATATGCTTATGGTGTTTATTCTCCATGGTCTTCATTAAGACTATGAATTCGTTCGAAATCAAACCCTAACGAATCCTAATATTCCTATAGTGAAGGAACTCATTGATCATTTAATTCGAGTTCCCACACCATAAATTGATTCTCAAGCGACTTCCGAGTCTTCTATTTTGGTCTTTAGTACATCTAGCCGAGGAAGTCGAGGTCATGGTCGTAGAGGTGGTGGTCGTGGCAGCGGTGGCAGACGCAACTTCCATTGTTCCTATTGTGACCAAGATGGACACACTCAAGATAGTTGTTACTCCTTACATGGATTTCCAAACAAAACAGCCAATGTCGCTCAGTCTCTGGTAAATGTTGACCAAAAGATTGAGTATGAGGAAGATCATCGTCTTTCTGCCAATGAATATAAGGAATTCCTTCAATTTAAGGCAACTCAACAGGCCTCTTCTTTGGCCACTGTATCGCATAAGGGTAATTCTATCATTTGCCTCTCCCATTCTGCTGGATCATGGATTTTAGTGCTTTTGATCACTTGGCTAGTAATCCCTCCCTTTTCTTGCTGATGGATCTAAGAAACAAGCCACTGGCATTAGACAAGCTTCACCTATTCCAACTTTACCTTTAAATTCCATTTTATTTGTACCTAGATGTCCCTTTAATTTAATCTCTATCAGTCAACTTACTCGCACTCTAAATTGCTCCATAACCTTCAATTATAATTCCTTTCTTATACAGTATCAAAGTACAAGACAAACTATTGGAGTTGGATCTAAATCATGAGGTCTCCACTACCTACAACCTCATTCATCTACCATATGTGTTGTTTTAGAGTCTCCTGATCTTCTTCATCTTCATCTAGGTCATCCAAGTCTAGACAAATTAAAGCAAATGGTTCCGAAGCTTTCTTGTTTGAAGTCTTTGAAGTGAGTCATGTCAACTTGGAAAACATGTCAAGGTATCCTTTCCGATTAGTGTTAGTAGTCAAACTATTTCTCCTTTTGATCTCATTCATTATGACGTTTGGGGTCCTAGTTGTGTTACATCTATTTTAGGATATAGGTATTATGTTACCTTCATTGATGACTTTTCAAGATGTACTTGGTTATTAATGAAAGTTCATTCCGAGTTATTTGATGCCTTCAAGACTTTTTGTTTAGAAATCAAGAACCAATTTGGAAAGACAATTAGGGTTTTGCGCAATGGTAATGCCAAAGAATACGTTTCCGCGTCATTCACGTCATTCCTGGCATCTCATGGCATCATACATCAGTCCAGTCATCCTCATACACCCCAACAAAATGGAGTAATTGAACGTAAACATCGTCATCTTATTGATACAGCTTGCACTCTATTAATAAAAGGTAAATTGCCTTCAAAATTTTGGAGTGATGCGGTACTTACCACATGTTAATCAATCGCATGCCATCTGCTATTCTGGGTAATAAGGTTCCTCATACTATCTTGTTTCCTAGGGATCCTCTTTATGTTGTCCCCCCATGTGTGTTTGGCTCTACCGGCTTTGTCCATAATCTCTCTCCTGGATGTGACAAGTTGTCTGCTCGCGCTATTAAGTGTATCTTTCTTGAGTATTCTCGGGTTTAGACCGTTTATATATGATTGCAGATGTTACCTTCTTTGAGAATACACCATTCTTTGCATCATCACAGGCATTACCTATGACTCTTCTTGACTCATCTTCGGATCTGCAGTTACAGGCTGATCCTTCCTCATGTCAATTTGGTGTTACTTATGAGCGACGACGACCAAACACATTAGAGCTTCCTCTTTCAGTTGATACTCATGATTCAGTTCCAGCCCCAATCTCTTCTCCTGTTGAGGTCCTGCTTGATACTTCTGATGACCAACCTATTGCACTTCGTAAAGGTACACGCTCTACTCGTAATCCTCATCCCATTTATCACTTTATGAGTTACCACTAGTTATCTCCTTCACACTATGCCTTTGTTTCTACTTTATCATCTATTACCATTCTTAAGACTGCTCAGGAAGCACTATCCCATCCCGAATGGAAACAGGCTATGATTGATGAGATGACAACCTTGGTGTCCAATCATACATGGACACTTGTTTCACTTCCACCTGGCAAATCTACAGTCAAATGTCGATGGTTTTTTACTGTTAAAGTTGGCCCTGATGGAGAGGCAACCAATTGAAAGCCTGCCTAGTCACAAAAGGATACACTCAGATCTATGGTTTGGATTACGATGATACCTTCTCTCCTGTTTCTAAGATGGCATACGTTCATTTGTTCTTATATATGGGTGCCATCAAGCATTGGCCCTTGTATCAACTTGATATTAAGAATGCCTTCTTACATGGTGATTTGGAGGAGATTTATATGGAGCACCACCTGGGTTTGTTGCTAAGGGGGAGTTAGGTCGAGTCTGCAAGTTAAAGAAATCCCTATATGGTTTAAAACAGTCACCTCGAGTATGGTTTGGGAAGTTTAGCCAAATCATCCAACAATTTGGCATGACTCGTTGCGAGGCAGATCATTCTATATTTTTTAAATGCTCGTCATCGGGTACCTTTATTTATCTTGTGGTGTATGTGGAAGATATTGTCATTACAGGTGATGATCAACAATGCATTAAGGAAATGAAGCGATATTTGTTCAAGCATTTTCAAACTAAAGACCTTGGTCAATTACGATACTTTCTTGGGATTGAAGTAGCCCACTCAAAGACAAGTATTGCTATCTCTCAAAGGAAGTATGCTCTTGATATTCTGGAAGAAACTGGAATGCTTGATTGTAAACCTATTGACACACCTATGGACTTAAATGTGAAGCTGCTACCTAATCAAGAGGAGCCCTATTCTAATCCAGTCAGGTATAGAAGGTTTAGGTTAATGGGAAAGTAGAATTATGTCACTATGACTAGACCTGACATTGCTTTTCCTGTTAGTGTTGTAAGCCAATTTCTTAACTCACCATGTAAGAATCATTGAAATGCAGTCGTTCAGATCCTAAGGTACATCAAAGGATCACCTGGTAAAGGGCTTGTTTATGTGGATAGGGGTCATACAAAAATCATTGGATATGCTGATGCAGATTGGGTAGGTGATGTTAGTGACATGAGGTCCACTTCTAGTTATTGTATTCTTATTGGAGGAAACCTAATTTTGTGGAAGAGAAAGAAGCAAACTGTTGTTGCAAGGTCTAGCACAGAAGCATAGTATCATGCTATGGCTGATGCCACTTGTGAACTTTTGTGGTTAAAGTGCTTGCTCCAGGAGTTACAATAAGGAACTTGCTTGTGATAATCAGTAAGCTATGTATCTCTCATCAAATCCAATCTTTCATGAGAGGACCAAGCATATAGAAGTTGATTGTCACTTCATAAGAGAGAAAATCCCCTAAGGCATCATTAAGACTTCTTATGTGAACTCTAGGGATCAACTAGGAGACATGTTGACTAAGTCCTTACGAGGTCCGAGGATAATATATATATGTAACAAGCTGGATGCATCTGATATATATGCTCCAGCTTGAGGGGGAGTGTTGAGTGTTGATTCTGTTTTATATGAATGTAGATTTACCATATTATAATCCCTTAATCTAGGGATTATAATTTCCTCAAAATTGTATATAAATATTGTACAATCCACTTGAAAAAATATAAAAAACATATTTTCAAGACTCAATTCTCTGATACACTGCTAGTACTGTGTTATAGTTTTGAGTAGGATAACTAATTTAAACTTATTCAAATTAAAAACACAGCTTTCAAGCCTTAAATTCCTCATTTATGAGAAGTTCATAAACAATAGCCCTAAGATTGCTCAACTACTAACTTTCCTCCTCTAGGTCCAACATCTGTGGTCATATCATAGCATTAAAAGCAGGAAACTGCTTCAAAAGAGGGGCTCGATTCAAACACATAAATATCAACCACAATTGACACAGTTACAACAGAATCATTTTCCCACTCTAATAGCAATTAATTGGACGTAGTTCAAGATTCTGATCTTAATTTAGTCCCATATATGGTCTAGTTCAACATTCTGATCTCTAATTTCCCATAAATGGTCAAAAACCAACATTCATTACTAGTACTAAACTATAAAAAGCTTGTTTCTTCTCTCTTTCATAGTCCTTTTTGTGTTCTCTTCTGTTCTCTCTAGCTGCATCTCTCCCTTTTCTTATCCATTTTTCATCTTAGTCGAAAATTTAATTTCAAGAGTAGACATTTCATGTAAAAGCATATGTGTAAGTAGCTATACTACGACATGCACAGATTTACCGTTACACCTTTTCCCAAAAGGAATCAGAAAAAATAAAAAAGTTTTAATGTAAAAAGCCTTCAGTCTTCCTTAACTGCACAAATCTTCTCTAGTATAGCAACTAGCCACAAAATTATCTTCAAGACTTTGAGTTTGCAGAGAATACAGTACAAGAAAACACAAGACAGGGCAAGTACCTGAAATAAAGCACATGGTCATGTGCACGACAGACAATAAATTCAGACATTGCATCGTTGACCCTCAACTTCCCAACGGATTTACCAATTGTTCCACGGTTTTGAAGATTAAAGGTGTTGGGTGTCATCCTCTTAACATACCCCTTCTCGCTAAGTGCCTGAAATTACACAGCAATTGTTCAATCTAACAATTGGTTGACAAATGTCATATTTTTCACATTATTGCAGAGAGAAAGTAGATCACATACCAACAGCATTTCATCATTTGGAATAACATCGATATCTTCAAGTTGACCACCATCAGAGTCTTCCAATGATGAAAGCCTTGAACTGGGAAATTTACTTTTGAGCTCAGTTGCTTCTTGTTCTATCAACTGATGGCAAAATATGCTCAATGAATCACAGATCAGTACCAACAAAAGCAAATTAATTTCATATAAACTCCTTAGGTATGACAGTTTTCTCTCCAACAAGGTGACTAATAAGCATAACATTTAAGACAAAAATCATACTACTTATTCAAATAAACGGGAGAGGTTTGAAATGGAAAACAATATTTTCTGCAGTAGAAAGAGGGGAGGATGACATTGGATAACCAAAAATCCGGAGGATAACATTAAAAATCTGATATAGTAAGAAATAGGCTTAGCTGATCATTTGATGGTGAAATAAGGAACAGTGAGTAGTTATTGTGTAAATACAGGAACAAATTACAGAAATTCATTGTTAAATATGAAATCCAATTACCATCGGCCAAGATCTCATTCTCAATATGCTATTGAATTCTCATGGGTACATCTTAATAGTGGAACCATCCAACATTTATTTTAATACTAAAACCCATCAAGAAAACACAGAAATTTTACAGAACTGCCATATTTCCACTTCAGCATACATTTATTCTTGTCATGAAGAAGCAAGTCAACCCAAAAGCTTAACCTAAAACACAATATACCATAAAACTACTAGAAATGAGAGCAGAGCAACTTGACACCTCTTTGTCACACAAGGCGCTGACTCCATGTCAAGAAACCAATGAGGTCAGCCCACCTTGTACTTGAGACATACTGGTCACACAAGGCTCTAATACAATGTCAAAGAAACCATTCAACCCAAAAGCTTAAAGCAATAGGTGAAGCCCATCAACGAGCACAAAAAGGCTAGTAAAGTAAATAAACATGCCATTAAAACTAAAGCCCTAAACTCCAAAATGCCAGTGAGATACAAGTTATGACAAGTAAAACCTTATAAGAAGCCACAATCAAAGAAGAAATGTAGGCATAGGATTTCTAGAAAGGTCAACAGTTGTAGTTCACTTGTAGCTGATAGTTGGAGCAACTAGCATAACAAACTCTCCATATGTAGAGAAGCTCGTAAGATAAAATAAAAAAATACAACAAACATGCCAGCAAGAAATTATCTCAAGCAATTCCATTAGTTATCTGTTACCTTTAGTATGTTTTCCCTCTTTGACAATAACACTTCTAGCTTTGATATTTGCTCCATCAATGATTTACCTTCATCAATAAACTTCTTTCTCTGCATAACAAGAAGCAAATATCCCTTGAATAAATATAATTTTGAAGGCATCATAACTCGAGAAATTTCGTGAGCAAAATGTAAATCAAATTATGGTAATAACAAAAGTAGGATAAATGAACCTCAAGTAGGGTAAGTCTTCTCAAGCTTATATCCAATATAGCCTCAGCTTGTTTGTCAGAAAGGTTGAACTCTGCATTAACGATCCAAAAACTCTTCGCATAATGGACCAAATTTACCAAGTAAATGACACTAACAAGCATGTTTTTGGCTTCTGTCTAATTCGTGAACACTACTAAATATCACTTTCAACTAATTCAATCTGGACAACTACAAAGGCTAGATATGCATGGACAGAGACCAATGATTTTTTGTTTTTCATGTAGGCTCATTCAACTGTATGCTTGAAATTTTAGAAGCAATGACCCAATCTGTTAACCATGTCCTGAACCTCTTTCTATTGGAAGCACCGGATTGTCTACAAACATCATCTAATTCATATTGCTGAACGTGGTTTAACCGAGGCTCCCACTGTTATGGAAGCACAGAAAGGAGAACAAGACTAAACGAAAATAAGAAAAGGAAAACCTAATTGCAGGTTTCTGACCAAATAAAGCAAGGATAGAACCATTTTCCACCTTACAAGAGCTGTTTGAGCATGGATCTCATATTCTAATATTTGATGCAATATTCCACTAAAATCATTGATGTCAGACGTTAATGAGATAATCAGATAATTATGAAATATGAAAAATATGAAAACCTATTCCAGGTATACTAAACCAGCACAATTATGAACCAAAAATAAGATGAGATATCCTAATCAACAAAAGTAAGTAGCGAAAAATACAAATAAGGATCATAACAATAAAGTCTTAAATTCTCAATAAAATAAAGCACTAAACTAGGCAATCCAACCAGCATCTAACGGCGGAGCTTAACACCAAGCAAAAATAAGAAATTAATGAGACATTTTCCTATTTTAGACTGACATTACCATTCTGAAGGTAACGTTGGACCTAAATTTTAAAAACAAGTATGACAAGGATTGAATGAAATTTTTGGTTCATTTTTAATTCTGGATACCTGCTCATCAAATGAGCTGGTGCCTCCCTGATTTCTGCCCCTTAATACAGCATTTTTTATCATATTCATAGACAGGAGATGGAAAGGTAAATTGCTTTGCATAGTTAATCCCAACACTTACAGGGGTAAAGATAAAAAGGACAAACAAAACTAATAACAAAATGATTTCTAAATACCAAGACGTGGAATGGTAAATAGAGCAAAGAAAAATGAACTTGCATGTAGCATCTAAATACTAAGCTTGCCAACTATAAATACTTTGTGAACTTCAACAAATCCTAAAGATAACACAACAGAAAACATGAAAGGAACTTGAAGTTACCATTCCTCAGAGCACTAGATGCAGCTGCATTGCTTGAAGCTTTCCTAATGATCCGAATCACTCCATCCAAGTTGTCAAGACCCACCACAACACCCTATAAGTATAGGCAACCATCAGAAAAAAATAAAATGCAGCTTTACTTGGATGGAATTCAATCTTATGAATGCAAAGTCAACTAAGCCCCATGGTAGATAATGATGACACAAATTTGTTAAATCAGTTATGCCACAATAGGCATATAAAACTACCACAATCTGCAGCTATAGCTAGAGCCATAATATTTTGTTTAGTACAAAGTTGTACAAGAAGAACAATGTCCTCACATGCACAAGGGCAAACAAAAAAAGAGGTTTACGGGTAGGGAGAGAGAAACACGGAGAGATTTTTTACAGTAAAGGATCCATCAAAGACCTCTACAAAATGATAATGAAATTAAACAATCACTTTAACATACATCAACAATATGCCTTCTCTCTTGAGCTTGGGAAAGCTTAAACCTGGCACGCCGCTCAACAACAGAACATCTAAAATCTAAGAATGCCTGGAAAAGAAAACAAAAGAGAATGAGAACATAAAGAAATTTTGGTCTAGTCCAAATAATTATTTCTCTCACAATGTTTATCAATCAAATGAGTACAAGTTGAAAATTATGAAAACGACGACATAGACAACAAGGGCTGACATGCTTCAAAGTAAATCATGTATAATGATTTAGAAGTGGTCACCTGAAGCAATTCCTTCAGACCCATCAGTTTTGGTTGCCCATCAAGAATACTGTCATAATTACAAGTAAGAAACAAAGTGTACGAGTACAAATTACATGGTGTACAAAATAAAATTTACATATATCCAAACTGATACAAAATGAGCAAATGTTTAAAAACATATCATAACGTGTCTATCACAAGAAACTACTTACCCCACCATGTTGCAACTAAAACTGGACTGCAAAGGCGTAAGTCGAAAAAGACTATTTAAAACAAATGAAGGGTCCACTCCCCGCTTCAGCTGTGACCCAGAACAAAATTCGTCATTCAAAGGATTTGATAGTAGTATATGGGTTGTGAAATTTTGTCATAAACTTCAAATATATACCTCAATGACTACCCGCATTCCAGTTCGATCACTTTCATCACGAATATCACTAACTCCATCTAAAATCTAGTAGGAAAAATATGTAAGGGAAAAATGTTAATAAATATTGGTATATAGAACAAGTAAAATCTAAAGGTTGGAGCAACTGGCGATAATTAAAATCAGCCTGCAGCTGGAAGATAGCTAAATGGAAAATTAACAAAAAACACTTGCATAGGAAACTTTCAAGGGATTGCTATAGATATAATTTATGGAAAAATAGCTCCCAAAGTGTAGGGTAATGAACTTTTGCATAATACTGTTCCAACTTCACAAGAAGGAAATCCAGTTTTGATGAACTTCTATCATCTTGCTGCAATTCAATTAATGATATTACCTTCTTGTTTACAACCTTTTCTTTGCCTGTTTTGCTATAGGCCTGCAGAATACTTGAACTACCCAATTTTACAACTCTTATTTCTTAAAACATCAGTGGAAGAGCATTTTATTTTCTTCA
>JANQBM010000004.1:22489336-22503635 GCA_025594535.1 Erythroxylum domingense
CTAATCATATTAAGGATCAGGGGCATTTTTGTCATTGTCACCATTTTTTCGTTCTGTCCACTGTAACCAAACACATTTTTTCCCCGAGACGGAGGCAGAAATTTCTGTTCTGCCCACCACAACTAAACACCTCACTGTCTCCAATTTTTGTTCCGTTCCGTCCTTTTCTGTTCCATCTACATATACCAAAGACAGGAACCAAACGCAGCGTAACAACTGCAATAGACTTGTCAGGAAGCTCGAGAAATACAACAGAGAAGACGTGTGATGGGCTAAAACTCTACTAAAATCTAGGAACGATTATCTAATTCAGTATAAGAACTCATGCATCTTTTTTCCTGCCAACAGTCCTATACAGGGGGTCTGAACAAGAGTTCCCCAAGCTAGAGCCTTAATCAAAACACCTGTTATGCACATTGCTTAGTTGAGGAAAAAGATAAACCTCAGTTCAGGTTTTCAGACGAACAAGGAAAAGGTCAAGGAAATGAGAGTCTAAGAAACAAACATGGTTGATCATGGCTGCCAACCTTAACTACTAATTGTAGCCACACTGAAAACTTAAAAAGGATTATTTAAACAACACTACATAATAAAACAGAGATTGCAATGACAGACATGAATAAAACATAAGCAACCACAGGGATGGTTGGAACTGCCATCCCTCACCGCCACAAACATAAAGAAAACACTGCCTGGTGAATGTTAAAAAAAAGTTAAAAAAGTGAAAGATAAAAACGTCATACCTAGTGAATGGATTTCAGTCCAAAGAGAATGCAACTTGTCCTATCCAACATTAAAGTAGATTTAGAGTAGACACATACCTACAAACGAAGAGGAGTCGTTCGGAGAAATCGAAGGCAGTGCAATGGAGGAGACGGGAGAGTAAACGAAGTGTGCGCTTATACAGAGCATTTCGCGGACAAGGAGGCGGTCGTCCTGACACAAACTGAATCGTAAGAATAAAGAAACGAAAAAAGAAAAAATTTGAAAAAAATGACATACTAAGAGCCATGAGAACAACAAGGGTGAACATCTCTCCTTTAGCGACGTTAAGATATCAGGTTCTGTAGCACCAAACGCATCAACAGTGAATAAGCATTCTAGAGGGCCATATCACCAATCTTCATCAGAGCGCTCCACAACCGTTCAATCTCACCGAGAGCATCCTCCGTGGGAAGCTGAAACAAACATCTCCCCTCTCTCATTCCCTCTTTACATATCACACACTCCTTGCCACCACCTCTCACTGCCATCGTCGGCAGACCACTACCGTCGGAGCAGCACCAATCTCCCACCTCTCCATTTGCATATCGTTCCGCATCTCTCTATATATTATTTTATTCTCCGCAAACTTCGCAAGCTGTCTTTTTAGAGCTGGTAAGGCTTGAAGCGGAATTCCAAAGATGGGATCCAATTCCTGTGATTCACATTACCATGCACTTCTATTCCCTTTCATGGCCAAAGGCCACCTCATTCCTCTTCTCCAACTTGCCCGTCTCCTCCTCTGCTGCCGTTTTCCAATCACCGTCATCACAACTCCGGCGAACCGACCCTTTGTTGCCAAGTCTCTTGAAGACACCATTGTCTCTATCGTTGATTAGAAATGTTGAATGGACAAAAAGAAAAGTAGAAAAGATTGAAGTCCGGCATTTGATCACCATTGATAAAAAGGCTCTAAAGGTCTAAGAGAAAAGTAGAAAAAGAATTGAAGCGCAATTCTTTGATGTTAACACAAATCTCAGTTTGGCCAGTTTCTGTTTTGAACCTCTTGTAATGCTATTTATATTATGCAATATAGGATTATTTTACTTCTCAAAATCATGCCCATAGACTAAAACATGATCATTTTGAGAAAATTTTCTTAAACAATATTATTTTAAACATAGGTTCAACAGCCCAGGCCGATTTGCTGTTATCTCTGTTCTTAGTATTTCTACAGCTATTGGAGTCCGTTGTGTATGTCTCCTCCTCTTTTCATCACTTACCTCGTAAAGATAACGCATACAGCCGTCTCCTTTGTACTTGGTTGACAAGTTTTCACGTCTACTTGTTTCTTTCATCTGCTATGCTTCACTTTTAAAAGCAATTAATGGGAGCTTACTTTATGTTCATTGCACAGTCACCATCAAACATTGTGGGTTTTAACTTCTTTAATGGTTTGGTTTCTAACTGGGATTCAATGCAAAACTGGTGTCTAAGCATAAACCTTATTTAGTAACCAAACAACTCTGCAATAACATTACCTCCAGTTCCCAGATTGAACTGCTGAAAAACTTGCATGCTCTGATTGATATTTTGTTAATCCAATCAAGTACATGTTCTAATAAAGTAAAAACCAATCTGACCGGTGGAATTAAAAACTGATGGGCGGTAGATTCCGCAACAATGTGCAGATATTAAGCAACAGAGGTGTGTCTTGACCCCATATCATCGCTGTTTCTCCTTAAAACTAATGATCAATGATGTCTGAGTGTTAAAACTAAGACATCCGGGTAGTAATCATTCCTGAACCCATACCCCAAACCACAATGTCCGGAAAATGAATGTGGCAAATAAAAGCCAAAATTTGAGTAGAACAGAATGGCCTTACCTCTGTCACGTTGAAGATGCGGGTACATAACATTTCATAACAATTAGTAATTGCCATTTCTGTACGAAAAATGAACTAAAATATTCTGCCAGGTTTATATTAAAAGAACAAGCATCCTCTGCTTATTTTGCTCAGCAATGGGAGCGAATTCCGAACCCAGTTACAAAAGATTTTGTTATGCAATAAGAATGAGGAAGCATGTTGTAACCAGAACTGGAGAATACCAATGACAAATAATAGACCCAAACTTGCTCTTTTCTCGACAACTTTTCCTAAAGAATATAGTCATCTGAACACAATGCCTAAATAATAGTATCCGAATTAATAAAGTTAAATTAAGTGAATGATCGTCCATTATTTTGTTCGTATTAATTGTTTTTTTTTACATTAAGAAAATAAGTCAGAAAAGCTTAGGGGAGACTAAATGCTAAAAGCAAAAAAGGGGAAGCATCCGATGGAAAACTATGATGTATATTATATTTGCTTGTGTATTAATCTTAATATGAAATTCTGATCTACGGAAACGAAGTGCATGCTCATCAATAGTGTTTTTGATTTCTTGGTGCTGGGTTTAATTCATGAGTATGCATTGCATTACTTCTACCATTTTCAAAACTTGGAATAATAACCTTATCAGTAAGTGGGAAACAATCATCACTTCTATCCTGTGTAGTCCTTTTCCCTTCACTGGAACGCAAACTCAAAGAAGTTCATGCCCATTATGATACAGTGTCGCCATCATTCTAATCTACGATAAAACAATACAATAATTCTATAGAGCTTTATATGAATTAATCCAAATTAGCGTGCCATGCTGAGAATAAGAACAGAATCTTAATCATGGACCGTCAATTAATATGTCTCCAGCGTTCTAATTCTATACATGATTAAGCATAATCACCTGAGATTGACAATAATATTCATTCTGCTCAAATAGCATTAAGAATTCATAGGACCATACAGCTTTCTAAACAATGTTGAATTAGACATATGTGCCCCTAATGCTAATGTTGAATTAGTAGTTATGGAAAAAAGGGAAAAAAGAATAATTCAAAGGGCATATTAGCCAGTGTAAGGCTTTGGCTACAAATGTTAGCATATTAGCCAGTGAAAGGCTTTGGCTACTAATGTTAAGACATTCAACAACCAAAAACACTAAAGAGCATACAATTCAATTATTTTATTATTAAGGTTCATCACTAGTTCTTTTAAGATGAGATCTTCTATGCTAATAATGTAATTCTAATTTTATGCTAAAAGATCTCATCCTAATTGTAATTGTGTGGATAAGATCTTTTGACACATGATTAAAACTAGGTAATGGGTACAAGGATATTGTCTAGTTTTCCTAGTTAAGAATGGAATTAAATAAAATTTCTTCATTTAAGGAACGAACTATCTGAAATGCTCCTGAATGTCAAAAAGATAACGTAATGATGGCACCACATGGTGGCCAAAACACATACGGCGATGGCACCTTGATCTATAAAAGCCATTCAAACCCAACATAGCCCACTAACAAAGGTCTAAGTGTGTAAGAACAAAAATGTCTTCCAAATTGACACTTTTGTTAGTTGTCTTCCCTCAGCTAATCCTCCTGGCATTGGCCTCAGACCCCGACCCAGTTCAAGACTTTTGCATAGCAGACCCAAATGCCGGTCTTGTAAGAACTGCAAGGTTCACTACTCTCCCATGCAAAAATTCGTCCAAAGTAACCACTGACGATTTCGTCTTCTCCGGCATGAAAGTCCCTGGAAACTTCTCTGACACTGGCCTGGCCGCCATTCCTGTCAGCCCAACAAACTTCCCTGGTCTCAACACACTAGGCATGTCATTTGTACGAGCTGACCTCAAAGTTGGTGCCATCAATCCACCACATTTCCACCCAAGAGCCACAGAGATCACCCATGTTGTGCAAGGAAGTGTTTATTCAGGTTTTGTTGATTCTAACAACCGAGTTTTTGCAAGGGTACTGGAGCAAGGAGAGGTCATGGTGTTCCCTAGAGGCCTAGTGCATTTCCAAATGAACGTTGGTGATAAACCTGCTACAGTTTTTGGAAGTTTCAACAGTCAAAATCCTGGTAGCCAAAAAATCCCTGCTGCTATTTTTGGGTCTGGCATTGATAATGAGCTTCTTGAGAAGGCATTTGGATTGAGTCCGAAGCAAATTGGAACGATGAGAAGAAGGTTTGATCCCAAAAAGGTCTGAGTTGGGTAAGGTATATGATGAATCAAAATATCTTCTGTCTACTTGCGTCTTATGTCCTGTACCTGTTCTTATGTACGAGAGTAGATGAAGGACGTTATGAATGTCAAAAGTTAAGATGTTGCCTTACTAAGGTTTTATGGAAACAGAAGATACAAGCATTGTGTTCTGGTTGTAGAATTATGTTTCTTTACGTCTCTTGTGAGAGTGTAGGTCAAAAGGACGTCATCTTTTTGCGTTTGCTTTTTAATGGAGTGTTGAGCCCGACCAAATGTTATGAGAAAGTGGGCTACCATATGACATAAGACTAGTTGAGGGAGGAATCGAGATCCTGAATGAATTACATATTACTGGCCCTGCATATTAAGTAATTAGAGAAACTCGATATGTTTAATTTCCTATAAGGGAAATTGTGCATGTAATTTCACTTAACAATAAGCTCATTCATGCACAGATGTACTTGGCTTTTTTACAGGTTCTATGATCTTCATACGATTCCTTAATATTGAGAATCATTAAATTATTCATTAACCTGATTGCAACTTGTTAAGATATATTATATCTATCTTTTATTTAGTTTTGGCATTTTAATTGGACATATAAGATATTAATTGCAATGGGATTAAAAAAGATGTGAAAAGATCCTACACAAAATAGAATTCTATTCTCTGACAAATTTGAGGTATATCACGTTGGTGATTAAGATATGTATTGCTAGAATTTCTTTTTGTGTGGATAGGAGATAAGGGAATTTGTTTACGTGTTTATTAAGGGCTCTTGCTGGTGAATATCATATATGATTTTATCCATAAAAGATGTGTATCTTGCGCGGGAGTCTTGCAATCAACAGTTTAGTGGGCATTAATTACATACATGAAAAATATAGCTTACGTTGGTTTTTGGTGTTCTGGTCTTCATATATACACCGGGGGTTAAGTAAATCTTGTGTGGGTGTCTTTGAAGAGAGGTGAATATAAGCATGTTGTGTGTGAGACAAGTCTATGGAGTAGTGGTGTGCATTAATTGCTTATTGGGAAACACACTGTGTTAATTGAGCATGTCTCTATAGCTGAAGGAAATCTCTCGTGGGTGTTGGACAAGAAAAGAAGCAGTGGGCGTTAGATAAGAAAAGAAGCAGTGGGCAAGGACCATTGTTTTGACCTTGCGTTGGTGTGTTGCTGTGTGTTAATTGTTAATGAACAGATATACTGTGTTGGTTTGTCTTGTTTTGGTAGACAGCTGAATAATGTTCTTTTGAGTGATATATGTTACAGTGAAGAAAGAGCCACGATGCAGTAGGTTTGTGAGTTATATTTTTCCAGACGTTTTCATCTGATATTGTGAGTTGATTTTGTGAGAAAAATACCTTGGGTCTTCATCTATTGTTTATACTTCCATATGGTTTAATTGAAGCTGTTGAAGTTGGGATGGATCGTTTCAATTGAATGATTATTTCGAGAAGCTGAATCTATAGGGAAGTCTTTCTTTTATCTCAAGTATATTATCGTTCAGTTCTTATTTGATTAAGTACTTGAGTTATTTTTTTATTCATTATTGTTTGAGTGAAAGTAGTTAGAAAAATCCTCTGTTGAGGTTAACATGAATTGGTCGTGTTATTGAGTGTGAAAATCTTTCACGGAAAGTAAGGTATAGTGTCAAAGGTTAAGTAGTGTCGGCTCAGTAAAGCCTTGGGTAAATCTATTGTACTTCGGTGAAAGTTATTAAGCTGGGTGAGGGCTCTACAGGCGTAGGCAAGAAGGGCCGAACTGCTTTACCAAATTTTTGGTGTCATTTGTTATTTTGTTTCTGATTAATTTTGCTTTTATTTGTGCCAGAGACGACCACGTAAAATTGGACAATTTGCTAAACTATTTACCCCCTACAGTTTTTCAATTGATAACAAAGCGAGGTTACCGATTCATAACTTGGTAGCAAGTTGGTGCAGATCCTAGTTTCACGAACATGGCTACTAGAGAGGAAGCATCGATCACCAGACCACCGCTATTAGATGGATCTAACTATTCTGCATGGAAAGCACATATGAGAGTCTTCATCCAAGCTCAGGGGAAAAAATATTGGCACTCAATAATGCATGAGTGGACGTATTCGATGACTACTGATGACAAAGAAGAAGCTATTCGAACAGATCCAGCTGAATGGACAAGAGCTGAAGAAGAAAGTGCGATTGGAAATTCACAAGCAATGCATGCGATTTTTAGTGCTGTTGATGAAGGACGTTTCTCAATGATATAGGCCTGTGAGTTTGCTAAAGAAGCATGTGATGTTTTGCAGACTATTCATGAAGGGTCCAAATATGTAATAGCGTCAAGACTACAAATATTAGCTGTGAGGTTTGAATAACTAAATATGGATGAAAATGAAACCATTAGAGACTTTTGTGAAAGATTGCAAGATATAGCAAATCAAGCGCATCAACTCGGAAAGAAATATTCCGATCAGAAACTTGTCAAGAAGAAGTTGAGATCACTGCCTCCAAGATTTGTTCCGAAAATTGCAGCAATAGAGGAAGCCCACAACATCAATGATCTGTCATTGGAGAAGGTAATCGAAATTCTTACAAATTTCGAAATGAATCTTTTAAGGGGTAAGCAAGAAAAAGGCAAAGGATTGACATTACAAGTTAAAACTCAAAAGGGTGAAAGGAAGGTGAAGAGAATCAAATGTCATGAGTGTCAAGTTTCAGGCACGTTCAAGCCGAATGTGCTAATACTTTGAAGAAGAGAAAAGAAAAATTCTTTACTAGCATTTGGAGTAAGAATGAATCTGAGAGTGAATATGGTAGTAAAGAAGAAATCGCTAATTGTGATGTGTTTGTTGCTTTACATAGCAAAAGTCCAGTTACTTGTTTAACAGTAACTGAGAAGGAAGTGACTGAAGACAAAAAATTGAGTAAATCAAGAAATTTCGGGAAAAACTCAGACGATTCAGCTCAAAGCTCGATCTCAGATTATGACAGTGATCAAATTGGTTCAGGTGATAAAAAGGAGAACATTTATGAGACTTACGAATTAATGTACGAAAAATGGGTAAAAACATGTAGAAAAAATGAAAGATTGAAGGAAGAGAATCTCTCCATGAAGAACACCATCCAAGAGTTAGAAAAGAAATTGATGGTAGCTTTAGACAAGTTCGGTAAAGCCAGATTGAAGTTTGCAAGTACTGAAAAAGGCTTGAGAATATTGAATGGAGGCACAGAAAAGTTAGAAAAGTTGATCGAAATTAGTAAGGTTAAAGAAGATCTTCAAGGCATTGGTTATAAGAGAGAATGTTTTAAGGTAAATGAGGAGAAAAATAATATGTCCAGATTTGTTGAAGAAGAAGGAACATCGAGAAAGATTCGAAGATTCGTACCCATGTGTCATTTTTGTGGAGTTATCGGGCACATAAGGTCGAGATGCTACAAGATATTAAAAATTATGTTTCAAAGGGGTAAAATCCGAAAATTTAGACACTTTCTATTAAATTTCCAGCAGCAACCCATGTTACTGAAGCACTCTTGAGTTAGAAAGGGTAAAGTACAAGTACAAAGATGTAGTGAAGGAAAAACAAAAAAGTATCCAGATTCATAATTAGTTACTACTTATGAAGCAACTGTTCAGACTGAGGATAAGTCAGTTACTTCAGATGAAGAAATCAATCAGACAGTTGATGATCAAGATAATGTGATGAGAAATAAGTCAAGGTTTGAATTTCTTCGAGGGATACAGGGACTGTGTTCTTTACTTTTTTGAAGTTTTTTTGTTGTTTAAAAAAAAGTTAAAAAAGAAACGTAAAAAACTTGTCTTCTTTGGTTCTTCTTTAGTTTTTATGTTGCCATTGTCGTCCCATCTATTTAGTAGTTTGCATTGTGACTTTTATTTGGCTCTACCAAAAACTCTTCAGCTCTTTCATCAGTATGGATCTCTCTCTTTTTCAGGCATATCTCTCGATATTTTGAATGGTAGTAAATTATCATCTTGGCTTGCGTATGATTCTTCCGTTGCACTTATTGTTGATTATTATGATTATGTGTTTTGATATTGTTTTGTCCCAAAGCGGTGTCATCAGATTATTTATGGAGAATGTTCCATTCAAGAGGAGATTTTAAGGAATATGCGTGATTATTCGTAGTGCTTTTTGACATCTATTTGGCCCAAGGGGGAGAAATTTGGATGATTGAATAAACTTAATGTTCTTTGGAACTTGATGTTTGATTAAAGGGAAGTATTTGTCATATGAATTGTGAATTTGATACTTATATGTCCAATTATGTTATTTAGGGGGAGTTTCATATTTGTGACAAACAATACCAAAAAGAGGGAGATTATTAAGATATATTATATATATCTTTTATTTAGTTTTGGCATTTTGATTGGACATATAAGATATTAATTATAATGGGATTAAAAAAGATGTGGAAGAATCCTACACAAAATGGAAGTCTATTCTCTGACAAATTTAAGGTATATCACGTTGGTGATTAAGATATGTATTGCTAGAATTTTATTTTTTTGTGGATAAGAGATAAGGGAATTTGTTTACGTGTTTGTTAAGGGCTCTTGCTGGTGAATATCATGTATGATTCTATCCATAGAAGATGTGAATCTTCCGTGGGAGTCTTGAGATCAACAGTTTAGTGGGCATTAATTACAAACGTGAAAAACATAGCTTACGTTGGTTTTTGGTGTTCTGGTCTTCATATATACACTGTGGGTTAAGTAAATCTTGTGTGGGTGTCTTTGAAGAGAGGTGAATATACGTGTGTTGTGTGTGAGACAAATCTATAGAGTAGTGATGTGCATTAATTACTTATTGGGAAACACACTGTGTTAATTGAGCATGTCTCTATAGCTGAAGGAAATCTCTCGTTGGTGTTGGACAAGAAAAGAAGCAGTGAGCGTTAGATAAGAAAAGAATCAGTAGGCAAGGGTCATTGTTTTGACCTTGCGTTGGTGTGTTGCTGTGTGTTAATTGTTAATGAACAGATATACTGCGTTGGTGTGTCTTGTTTTGACAGACAGTTGAATAATGTTCTTTTGAGTGATATATGTTACGGTGAAGAGAGAGCCACGGTGTTGTGGGTTTGTGAGTCATATTTTTCCAGACGTCTTCATCTGATATTGTGAGTTGATTTTGTGAGAAAAATACCGTGGGTCTTTATTTATTGTCTATACTTCCATATGGTTTAATTGAAGCTGTTGAAGTTATGATGGATCGTTTCAATTGAAGGATTATTTCGAGAAGCTGAATCCATAGAAAAGTCTTTTTTTTTATCTCAAATATATTATCGTTCAGTTCTTATTTGATTAAGTACTTGAGTTATTTTATTTATTTATTATTGTTTGAGTGAAAGTAGTTAGAAAAATCCTCTGTTGAGGTTAACATGAGTCGATCGTGTTATTAGGAGTGAAAATTTTTTACAAGAAGTAAGGTTAAGAGATAATGTCAAGGGTTGAGTAGTGTCAACTCAGTAAAGCTTTGGGTAAATCTATTTTACTTTCGAAAAAATTATTAAGCTGAATGAGGGTCCCGTAGATGTAGACAAGAAATGCCGAACTGCGTTACTAAATTTGTGATGTCATTTGTTATTTCTCTTTTGATTGATTTTGCTTTTATTTATGCCAGAGACGACCATGTAAAATCGAGCAATTTGTAAAACTATTTACTCAACCAGTTTTTCACAGCTAAGTACCTAACATTCTCTTTATGATTGTATCCACCAGTCCTTCATCATATGGAAACATATGTCCCATACCGGGTAGCTCGTGGTAGTGTATCCAAGAAAGCTGTCGAGCAACGTAACGTTGCAGCTGCAGAGGGACTAGAGGATCTTCAGCGCCATGCCATAGATGAACAGAACCTTCGTTGTTTGGAAATGGATTTTCAAGCTCCAACGGATCAAATTCCCAAGTGCCAAACCCAATGCTCAGATCTCGATGGATGGATTCGTATTCTCCTTGCTGTCTTGCATGTTCCTGATCAAGTGCTTACAAATTAAAACTATAGACAATAAACATATAATAAAAGTTCAAATTGCTAATTAGGAATTAATGATATTGAATGTTAAAACATTAATTATACCATCTTCGACCTAAAATTTTATAATTCTTTTAATTTATAAACTAAATTTGCCTTATTTTCTTTCTGCATACAAGGCAATTCACACATGAACTAAAAAAAAAGTATTAAATAATCTTTCATGATAATTAATATAAGAAGAGCTTTTAGGCGATCAAGACGTACCACGTTATTCTCAGTAAGTTCAGAAATGACTTCCAAGTCTTTAGGAGGAAAGTGATCAAAAACACCAGCAATGACATTAGAACCAGGGAACCAGGTTTGAGTATTCCACCAATAGGATAGCCAAGGGGCATAATGGGCAACACGGCTTGCCCATAGATCTGCTGGTAGTTGTTGGTAGAATGCTTCGTTGCTTAAGTTCGCAGGAAAACCATGCCACCAGTAGTTAATTACCGGCGCTAGTAGGGCTACTCCTGCCAACCTTCGTAAGAGGAAGAACAAAAATCATATAGCTAATACTTACATAGGTTTAGACATCTACTGTGTGCCTATAAGCTTAATTTTTACTTTTAACTGACATACATACAATTTTACATACTTAACAATATCATTACATACTAAAAAAAAAAAAAAAAGAGATTGTGAACATTTATCATAATTAATGAAATTTCGTGTTGAGTTTAGATATTATATATTGTTTTCAAATTTGGAATAGAAGTTAAAAAATAATAACTCACAAGATACACCTAATTAGTTTTCTTGTACCCATAGGCAAATAAGGGATGCATAATTTGTTAAATTTTAAAGTATTTATTTATATATATTCTAAAAAAGATTTTGATAAGTAAATGATACCTATTGAGACTGCCTAATCCTACGACAAATTACTAGTCAGAGGTTTAAACCTCATTCTTTCATCTATGAATTAAAATTTGAAGCTTTTACATATTTGGCTTTCATTTTTCGCGCATGAAGGACAAAGGTATATATACAGTCTTCAGATTAGTAAAAACAAAATGTAATGATACCTTTGAGGGATGTACTTGAGGCAGGTCCAAGTGAACTCACCACCCATGGAATAACCAATTACATAGAATTTGGGTCCTAGACCCAAGTGATCAGCGAGCTCCTCAACGTCCGAAGCAATGCTTTTTAATGTCTTCTTTGGATGAGGATCACTCTCTCCATAACCTGCCCGATCAAATGACACTATGTACAACCCTAGTTCTGCAACAAGTTCCTGAAAAATGACCAACCGTCAATTAAAGCCAACTACTGGGACGTCAACGCTCCAAATTAAGGTAATTTTTTTACCAGAGAATCCTTGTCATTACCGATGAAACATGATCGGCAACTAAAGCATCATGTCTGCAAGAATCAAAGGCATGAATGTAGACAATTTTATAATTGGCCATGTCTTTTGGGACTCCATGCTCTTTGTAGGCTAAGTGCCTTCCATCTCTAAGCTTCATTCTTGGTGAGGTAATCGGATGCCCATCTGGAGAACCACAGGTCCTTGGTGGAGGAGGTTGGGTTGCCTGGTATGCCCATGCAATAATCCCAATAAACAAGACCAACAATATTCTATGGAAAATCCCTGCAATTTATATATTATTTGGTAATTATAATCCCTGAATTTTTCATCGCAAATTCAAGAACAGTTCTAGAACTGCAAGTTTCTTGGAGATCTGAATGTTCCCAACATCATGTGCTTTTATAAAAGATTTAGTATCTCTGCAACGCACTTCGTGGGACAACAATCTTTAAGATTATCCTAAATTAAGCTTATTATATATAAAGCTTATGCTAAAACTATTCATATACATGAGATGATTTAAATTCTTTAATACTTCATGCTTTTTATTTCAAGCTAATGGGTCTAATTCAAAACCAAAATTCTTTTTAACATTTTTGAAAATTAAAATTTTAAAAATTACTGAAATCAAATGGATAAGTAAAAATTTTATAATTTTATTTTGTTTCCATAATTTAATTACACAATATGCTAGACTAATTTTCATTCCCTATTAATCTATACTTATGAGACTTATAAAGGCTTTGATTTTATATAAGATCAGTAGTAAAAGTTTTAGCTTACTATTTTACCTTATTAATGCATATTAAATTTTTAGTTCTCATGAAACCCTATTAATTTAATTTTAAACTAAAAGAAATATATGTAGATTTAAAATATTCCTACTTTGAAATGATTAAACACTAAAAAATTGACAAGATTGTATAAATTAGAAGAAAATACCCCAAATTTATTAATTTTAAATTATATTAATTAGATTAATATAAGCAATTAGTCTAAACTCTATAAATTTAAAAGATAGGTTTATTAAGATAAAACTAAAATGATTAACTTATCCAAAATTATTATTAAGAAATTGAAAATAAACTTTTCTTCCAATTATATGAAAAATAGTAAACGTACATTGAGAAAAAAAATTTAATCAGAGAAACATAAGTAGATATTTTTTACAAAAGGCATTCACTAAATAGTTTTAAAAATATTTATTCGATTGATTGTATAGAAAATCTAAATATTTAATAAACACACACATACAAATTAAGAAACAATTTGTTTTAATTATTATAAATATAAAATTAATATTTATTAAAAATGTAAGGTCAAAATTTTTTAAGTTAGCATTAATTTATGTAGATTGTCGATTAAAAAATATAGAAATATACTGAAAATTTATTTCTTTGTTATACTTTATGATCTAAAAAACTACTGTAAAAAATGAGACGATAAAACTACTTTTACACAAACACCAAATGACAACTACTTTTGCTAAGCCCAAGAGGTCCAAGACGATAAAGAATCAAATGACAACTACTTTTTCTAAGCCCAAGAGGTCCAAGACGATAAAGAACCAAATGACTACTACTTTTGCTAAGCCCAAGAGGTCCAAGACGATAAAGAACTTCCACCAGAATGAAAAGCGCAAGAGGCACCAATCAAATTTGACATATTAGCAAAGAAGTCGGACTTTCTTCAAAATTGCCTACATGAACTAACCATCAATAAATCAACTACGACGCTTTCTCTGGTATTCTGCAGAAGGACGAGTGGGTCAATAAGGGTTCAGGTTGAATTGGATGGATTAAGATACTAACCCGCTCCAATCCAATATTTGAACAGTTTTAGAGGTGACAATAAAATAGAAGGAAACAGAGAGGGAGCTGGTGCGAGCAGGAGCAGCGCCTATAAATAATGACACGAGGCAGTTCTAGTCTTTCGTCTTTTTGGTTAAATTCTATGATGTGCAATGATCGACAAAGAAGAGAAGCCACCTGAAAGAGACTGTGTCTGTGGAGAGTTGCCTCGCTTAGCTCCTTCATTACTCGCCATTCGTGAAGCCGAAGATGTTTTCCTGAGAGATTCAAAGCTCCTTCATACAGATGTGCAGAGAAATCAGATATTTAAAGCAGGCTAAGCCTCTCGGACTCTTTCCTATGACATTAACGAAGGT
>JANQBM010000004.1:22506925-22521198 GCA_025594535.1 Erythroxylum domingense
CTGCCAGGTTTATATTAAAAGAACAAGCATCCTCTGCTTATTTTGCTCAGCAATGGGAGCGAATTCCGAACCCAGTTTCAAAAGATTTTGCTATGCAACAAGAATGAGGAAGCATGTTGTAACCAGAACTGGAGAATGAGCTAAAAAAAGTTACAAAAATGGAACTTGATCACCTTCAGTTGAACACAGCTGATAAACAAGTTTGACCACTTCCCACATAGGTGCATCATTCTGCAAAAGTCATTGAAGTGAAAAGGTAAATATTATGTTCTAAACAGAAAATCTCTTACAAGTCTGCCTCTCACCCTCAACATGATACGTGATAACTGTGCAAAAAATTGATCAACATGACATCCTTGGATGTGACACCCATTAGTGGAGCAAATCAAACAATTGTCAACAGTAAACTGGGTATAACTGCAAAGTTTGGGGCTCTGCAAATCAGGAAGATGGCATAGGGAAAGGTAACAAACAGAATGGTTATTCTCATAGACGGACTCATCGTCTCCCCAATAGCTAATATTAGATTTCTTGACGTCTAGAAAGCTTTGAATTTGAGCTTCATAAAATTTTAGCGCATGATAGAGTCAAAGCATGGTGTTGCTTGTAAACTAAAAGCCCATAAAACAAATAGATATACGACAGAACTTGAGATTGAGAAAATACTTCTGCATTGCATTATTTACAAATGTACAAGTGGGTTGGGTCAATTATATACAAGTTACTCTAACAATAGAAAGGGAAAACAAAATCACATCTCATAATTATGGTATATCATAACTAAATAGAAAAATAACAAGCTACTTATAAAGATGCAAAAATTTTAAAGCAATTAACTTGGCTATAAATCATGTTCTTCACCCTCTCCCTCAAACTAGTACATATGTATTCTCCATTCCCAATTCGGATACAATATTCTTAAAATTTGAACTACTTAACACCCTTGGTAATTACATCAGCAAGCTGGTTCTTTGTAGTCACATACAATGTGCATATCAAACTAGTCTCCAGTTTTTCTTTTATGAACTGTCTGTCAACTTCGAAGTGATTATATCAATCATGTTGTACCAAGTTACGAGCTATACTAATCACAAATTTATTATCATAATAGAATCTCATTGGACCATCCCACTTAAATCTTCAAAGTCTTTTAGGATAACCACATTAGTTCATACACACCTTAAGCCATTGCTCGAAATTCTACCTTTGCATTAGATTGTGCTATCACATTCTGTTTCTTACTTCTTTATGTCACAAGGTTTTCACCAAGAAGTGCAACATCCCGAAGTTGATCAAAAGTCAATAATCAATCCTGCAAAATCAACATCTATATATGCCTCAGTAGTACACCTCCATTTCTCTTAAACATAGTACCTTTTCTGAGTGTCACTTTGAGATACTGCAATACTTGATGAGCCGCCTGTAACTAAACTTCTTTTGGGCTATGCATGAACTAACTTATCATACTCACAGGGTATGCTATATCTGGCCATACTTGAGATAGATAAATGAGCCTCTATGTAAGGTATTGATATATTTTCTTGTCTACTACAACATCCTCCCCTGCCTTTTCAAGTTTAATATTTAAGTCTGTCAGAGTACTTGCTATTTGCAAGTTATCTTGCATGTTTCTCTTAGATCAGTAATATAGTTCTATTTGGAGATTAAAAAAAACCTTGCCTAGAGTAAGATACTTTAATACTAAGGAAATATTTCAGCCTTCATAACTCCTTGATCTCGAACTCCTCAGCCAAACATTAAATTAGTGCCAAAGATAAGAGAACTCTAATAGTATTCATCTTTTCAATTGGACAAAGGTGATAGTCGATTCCATAGTTCGGATATAGCCTTGCAACTAGAGCAAAACTGAATTAACTTTAAAGCCCTTTCAAGATCACATAAGGTCTTTTCAATTAACATTTTGGAATCATCATCAAGTTAAGGACCATGTATAAGAGGACAATATCCATAGAGGGCTTCAAAAGGGGTACATTGAACAGCAAGGTAGTATTATACCGCCCTTCAACTAAAGATAACCAACAATGCCAATGGTGTGAACAATCACTGGTCACGCAAAACAAATAAGTCTCAAGGATCCTATTCAAGACCATTGTTTGGCCATTAGATTGAGGATGGTAATCAGTGGAATGGTGCAAAGAAAAGCATCTTACAACTGAAAATTCCAATCCAAAAAGAACTTGTAAAAATTTGATCAGGATCATTCACCTGTAAAAGAGGCATCCCATGCAATTTGCAGACATGGTCAATATAAACCTAAGCCACTTTAGTTGTTGTACAAGGATGAGGTAAAGAAATGAAGTGCTTATATTTGCTAAAACGACAAATGACTATCAAAATAACGAAATAGCCATCAGACTTAGGTAGACCTTCCAGAAAATCCAAGCTACGTCGGTCTACACCTATTTTGTAGTAGGTAAAGGTTGAAGTTTTGCTAGAATTGCAATAGGTTCATACTTATTATGCTGACAAACTACACAATGCCCATGAATTCCCTCATATTTGTGCATTTTTTTGCCAAAAGAAGTATAATTGAACTTTCTTACACGTGCCAAGGATCCTATGGTATCCCCCAATTGTAGTATCATGAAATAAGGATACGGTAAGATGCCTTAAAGTTATATCGTTGCCCACCACCATTCTTCCCTTCTACTGAAGACTATTGTTAATCCAAGAATAAGTAGAATTCAATTTATCAGCATTCTTCAAATTCTGAATTAATTCTTGTTGACCTTCACCAGTTTCCCAACTCCTCTGAATTTGATGTAACAAATCAATATGGACATCGCAAAAAACCGTAGTACATAAGTCAACAGTAGACATTCTAGACAAGGCCTCAAATGGTCTATTGTCCAGCCCTTTTCTTGTATCTGATTTCAAAATCAAATCCCAAAGTTTCTATTGGAATGGTGTCGTAATCTTCTGATTAAGTAACCTAAACTTTTATGAACAGTCTGGATTGTAAAGTACCTACCAATCAAATAATGAGACCATTGTCGTATAGCCATAACTAAAGCTAAAAGCACCTTCTCATTTGTTGAAAGATGAATGCATTTAGGAGAAAGAGTTTTACTCACATAAGCAAGAGGATGACCTCTTGCAATAGGAATGCCTAAGCATTTGCATGGTTAAGTGACTGGGTTAAGGTCTTGCTAATTTGGTCATATCGCTCAATAAACCCTCTATAGAAACCTACTAACACCACAAAATTTCTCATTTGCTTCAATTTTTAAGGCATGGGCCAACCCACTATAGCTTTGAATCTTCCTTGGATCAGTTGCGACCCCTTGGGCACTAATGATATGTCCTAAATATTCTACTTGTCCGGTAGCAAAAGAGCATTTTGATTGCTTGACACACAATTGAAGCTTTCTTAGGTTCTTCAACACTTCTACAAGATAGTATACACACTACTCCCAACTTTTGCTGTAAATGAGTATGTCATCAAAGAAAATCATAACTAATTTCCCTAAATAAGCTTTGAATACAGATTTCATTAGGCTTTGAAAAGTGGTTGGAGCATTTCTTAAACCAAGTGACGTAATTAAGAACTCATGAGTCCTAAATATTATTTTCTGTACATCATTGGCATACATATGTATCTGATGATAACCAGTTCAAATCAACCTTAGTAAAGTATTAAGCTGCATATGATGAATTCAATAGCTCATCTATCATTGGTATAGGGAATTTGTCCTTAATAGTATTCTTGTTTAAAGAATTATAACAAAACCTCCATGAACCATCTTTCTTCTCAACCAGGATTTTCCACTCTCCTGAATTACTCCTTGCTTCAACATCTCCCTTTCTAGCTCTCTACTGCTTCTTGTTACACCCTAGCATATCTACATGGTCTCATATTCATTGCCTCCACTCCTTTCAAAATCGTGGAGTCTTGAAGGTGGTAAGCCCTATGGCTCTCAAAATACATCATGAAATTCCTCATGTCGTTTCTGCAGAGCCTCTTCTTTCTCAGTAAACAATCGTCGTTTCACCAAATCCACTTCCATAGTCTTTAAACATATTTCTGTAGCACCCGTCCATTGTATGTGATCATCTTGCTATATCAAGAAGATTTACACACCACCTCAAGATCATTTAAGTACTTATCTAACTTCTTGCTAGAAACTTCTAGTGTGCCTTTGTATTTTCTACTGATTAATTCTACCTTTTCTCCATTCCAATCAAATCTTATCAACCGCTTCTTATAATTGCATATAATATCATTCAATGTGGACACTATTGCACTCCCAGTACTATATCACTTCCTCCAATGTTATAATCAAAGAATTAGTCCCAAATTGGTGACCACTCATCAACCACTTAAACCCTCTATACCTCTTATGGCATCTAATTTGTAGTCCACCTCCAACTAGAATTATCACACTAGTTTTATCTCTTCAATCACACACCTTTCCTTACTAAACTCTCATCTTTGAGGTTGTGTACTATATAGTTCCCCCATGAATCTTCCCAACACCTTCATTTGCTCAAATTTAGAAAGAAATTGTACCTGCTAATGCTTGTAAGCATATTACATGTTGCTCCACCACCTAAAGCTTTTCTTCCTCCTGCTCATCATCTCCAACTTCTATCACATAAATATGCATCATTCTTTCTTGACATTTGTATCCTAGGTTGTACCTCTCATCACACTAGAAATAAAAGCCCTTATCCCTCTTTTCATTTAACTCTTTTACATTGGTGGGGTTTGTAATTCTTGCTTGTTCATTGAATTTATTATTGCCCATCGGTGTAGGTTTAGGTAGAATACCTAAATGATTCTTTTAACCTTGCAAAGGTCGACCAGCTCCTTGATCCCTACTTCATGATTTTTTTTGTTAAATCTAAGCCTGCTGCTAAGCTACTAGACACTACTTTTCCCCTTTCTCCCACTTCAAAAGGATTTATGTATATTTTTGTGAAAAAGGAAGGCTCGTGTTGATTCAAGGAGGTGACATTTTTCCTTTCTTCTACTCCATTTCGATATAGGGTATTAACATAAGATGACCCATGTACAATCCTTGTTTTTAAAAGTATGGAGTTAGGACTTGAATGAAATACTCACCAACATTATTTAGCGTAAACCTTTTGATATTGACCCAAAATTGATTTTTAATCATGGAACAAAAAATTGAAAGGACAATACTAACATCATATCTATGTTTAAGTAAAAATATTCAAATGACACAAGTACAATCATTAATAAAAGAAAATTCACTTTGCCCCATGAACATTAGGAACAGTAATAGTGAGCTAAAAATAGATAAAACTTCTTTTACTACTAATTAGAAAAGATACAAATTTGTGCTTCACAAGCTCACACAATTCATAATCAAAATCATCAATATATAAACCTTTAAATAAAGAAAGAAATAGAATTTTAACAACTTTAAAGGATGGATGTTCAAATTGATGATGTAGCCATATCTTCTCTTTATTGGACAAAAAAGATTTTGAAAGAAAGGAGTGAGATAAACTTACCTTGATCTTGCTTGATAAGTTCAATTCTTCAAGCTAATAGAGGTGACTTGTACTATGTCCAATCATCTTCCCCGAATCTTCATCTTGTAATACACAATAATTATGATAGAAAATCACACAACAATTCAAATCTCAAGTGAGGCTGTTGATAGGTCAGGTTCCTGGATAATCTAGGAACATAGAGAACCTTTTTTAAGGTCAACGACGGACTGATCTTTACATCCCTTATGATTGCTAAATTGGTCAATAAACCATCAGTTGTAGCTATCTTCCTAGTACTTGGACATCAGGAATAAGTTAAAAAGGATTTAGTGAGTGGGTCATATATGGTTAGTGGCTCATCCAAGAGTTGGCAAAGGCTGTCAATAAGTGATCTTACCCTCTCAACCCCTTCTTGATTGAGACCACCTAACTCTTGAGGTGTTTATTTTGTTGAACTGCAGCAACATAGGCCTGACCATCCTTTCTTGGTGGATCTCCTCTCTGTCCTTACTCTCGGCTTGGAGGTTTTCCATTAAGCTTCCAACATTTTTCATGGGTATGAGTGCCTTCTTACAGTAAGTACACCACAGGTTATCACCACTCTAGGCCATTTCAGAATTTGTGGCTGAATTATTGACACCTTTAGCCACCATAGTAGAGTTGTCCATGTTTTGTGGTTCAAGCATCAAGTTTCTTCTACCTTCTCCACGAACTAAGGCCACAACAACATGAAACTTCATGCCTGACAAGATCTGGATTTTCAATTGGTCAAATTTTGAATTAAGTCCAACCACAAAATCATAGACTCTATCTTGCTCAATAAAGCCTTTTTAAATAGTCGCATCGTTCTTAAAACCTTGTAGTGGTCAAGATCCTGTCATAAGGATTTCAACTAATTGGCATATTCGTCAACCAACCTACTCCCTTGTTTGGCAACCTCACTTTACCTTGATCTAGTACACTTGGGCCTCGTCTCTAACCTTAGAATATATCTATTGGAATGCATCCCAAATATCCTTAGCAGTGGCCAAGAACATACATGAGTCACTAATTTCAAGTGTCATAGAGTTCTATAGCTATGTCATAGTCATGGAATCTTCTTCTCATGCTTCATTCTGAGGATCCTGTGGTTTTGACCCTGTACTTGTGAGATGGTGGATCTTCCCTTTCACTCTTAGTATGGTGCGAATGAGTCGAGACTAGTTAAGGTAATTTTTAGTTCAACTTGTATGCAATCTAGATATTTGCAATTCACGAAGATGGGAGATTGAATAGTCTCCTCCAATTGTGATATATAGTGGATGTCTCTACCACCTTTGACATCTCCATGAAAAAAAAATGTAGGCAATTAAGCTGATTGCTTAAGCAAAAAAATCACCAGCAACGAAAGCCGGTCAGAATCACAAGACTATCAACAATAAAGTCTAAAATCTAGAATTAATTTTTCCCGAGAATTCAAAGAAGGTCAATATTTTCTATATTGCATTATTTACATGAGTAAAATGGGGTCAATTATACAAGTTACCCTAACAACAAAAATAGAAATAGAACTAATAAGATACCATGATTATGAGACATCCTAACTAAATAAAAAACTACAAGCCTAGTTACAAGGATGCAAAATATCCTAAAAAGATACAGAAATCCTAAAATAGCTAACTTAGCCATAAATAATGTTTTCATATAATATATGTCAATTGTTAAACTTAGAGGAGCCTAGAAAGAAGAAAACAGGAATGATTAGCCAACTTACCAATTGGACAATATCAAAGGACTCACAGTAGCTAGGAAGATTATTCTCAGTATTGTCATTCCTGAAACAACAATTCAATATGGTTAAGCATGTACTAATGAAAGGCCCAAAATAATTCTTTTCTTTAGGACTTCCATATAATAGGGTGAGGTTGCTCTTTGTTTGAAACTTTGGTTGCCTAACACAATTACTACAAGTTTTAATTTCCCTCCATTCATTAATAATTGTTAGCATGATGGATCTAAAATAGTAATATTAGTACCATATTGTCAAATTAGCAATATAAGAAAAATCATTGTTATCATATCCAATATTCTTCTAACCTTAGTGCCATTCTACCTGCCTCCACCACCATCTACTACATTTTGGATATGAGACTAACCAAAAAATCGTTTTGCACTCAACCTGCATTTCCCATTCTCTTGTTATCATCACCCTATTGCATCTTCAAGTTTGCTCTACATGTTAGATTGTCACTTGTAACCTGATTTTCTCCCCTCGTTACAGTAGAAATATTAATTCATACCATTGTAGTCCTATCCTAGGAAATAAAGAATGACATGGCATGGCAAAAGCTCAATCAATAGAGGAAAATCATTTATGCCTTTCTTTATTTTAATATTAACATAATCCTTAAAGTGTTTCTTGCTTCATTCATTCGACAATAGCCAATGGAAATAATCACTGTTAGTTGTTCAGAGCAACCTAATGTAACAAAGATCATTGACTTAGTACATCTCACAACATCAAATTTTAAAATGCTCTAGCCTCTTGTAGTACATCTCACAACATCAAATGTTAAAATGCTCTAGCTTCTTGTACTCACAAAGTCAAGGTTCCATGTAACTATCCTTTTGTGGTGAAATCCATTACCACCATTAAACTATAATTTTGAAGCTCTGATAGGGAAGTGTCCCTTCACATTCTTGAACAAATGCTTGTCTTGAAAATGCATCTACCAATTACCATAAAGGGTCATAATTTGGATCACTTTCTCGAGGCAACAGTAAACCAATAAATATGTCAATATAACAACCAACATCTTTGGCAAGGACTTACTAGTTGCATAACTTAAAATCTTAAGAGAATAATCCAAGCCTAATACTTGGGAGAGAACAACATAAATGTAGGAAACAATTCATTTCAAAATTTGAAAACATGAAATGGTTAATTTTCATTGCTAAATATAAGGCTCTTGAGTGATCTAGAAGGCAAACCATATATCAAAATCTCCCAAGACAATCAGCATGGTAAATTCATCCTAGACTGACCATCTACTATCATGCCAACATCAACTCTACCCAGCTTAATACTTATGATTTCTTTCTAAAGTATGAAGAATTAGAGATGTTTTAACTCTTCGTTGCTTCATCAAAGACCACCAATATTAGATATTATAAGAATTAAACTTAGACATTTAAAATACTAGTTCGTCTTATTTGGAGAGACAACAACAAAACAATCATTAGTATAGGCAGAGGGTACACGGCATGAAAGAGGAAGATGGAGATATTCCTCAACTTACAGGAAACCCACAGAGATTCTAGTCTCATAGTCAAGACCATTGGACATTCCCAAGTCCCCTAAGTGATCACCAAGCAGTAGCACATTGGTTCTCTTTTTTATGGAGACACTGTCAACAAATAGGTCATCAGGATCACCAAGCTGTTCGTGAATTGGAGCAGCCATGTCAAGAGCATGTTCATTTTTGTTTAGACTATGAATTAACCTTCCTGAAACCAATTTAGTTAAACAGCAAATCAGATTTTCTCAAGAATACGGTAAATTTTATATAAACGAGTCACCCTAATTTTTCAATCAAAGGAACAGAAAAAGAGTGCCAAATAGCATTCCTCCTCACCACATACTAAATTGTAAAAGTTTGTATCCAATCACAACACCCTATTCATCTACTGTAGCTAGTTTCTGCTGATTCAAATAGATATATAGAAAAGGAAGAACATTGAAGACAATAAACATGTCAGTTTTCAATTAAAAAACATAGGCAAAAAAAATGAAATTTCAATTTCTCTGAAGTAAAGAGATGAAACTAGAAGCAGAATATAGAAAGCTCGCATAAAAGTCTCAGTCATGTAATAACGTAAGAAGCAGCACAACATAAAGAGGTCAGAACCTATCGTGAAAATAAAATTATGAGAAGTACGAAATCACACCTTTGAAGGAAATGAGTTGGCCGTCATTGTTGAATGCCATTCGGTTAGAGACAATCTTAACATTTTTAAAAGATTTATGAACTTTTTGCCGCAGAACCTGGTAAAGTTAAAAGAAGATACATCAAGGTGCAGGAGGTGTTAGAATAATTCCTCAATGATACGACAGTAAAACCATAATGCATGTGCTAAAAGCTAACCTCCTCTATGATATCTGCAAGTCCTGCTGAAAAAATGAGAACAGGAATACCTCTTTCCTGAAAAAAGAAAGTCTCAAGGAAAAGAGAATAGCTGAGGCCGAATGTGACAAGAATAGTCTTAGCTACAAGAAATAAAAATAAAAATATTCCTGAAAGGCAGACATTTACCTCCAAAAATTCAAACAGTTCAACAACACCTTCCCTAAATGCAATTGCAGAACTTGCAACAGACTCCTTAATAGCATCATAAGTCAGGCCACCCTCGATTAAAAGATCATGGGTTTTGCCCCACCTACAAATTCCATCATTCCATCAGCATCCCAAATACAATTGAACTTTACAGAACACCAAACCCACAACTTGTTCCCTATCCCATTTACCATATAGCACGTTAAGTTCGAAAACTTAAATGTAGAAAGCCATAAACAGAAAAAAAAAAAAACACAGAATCTCACATGGGTTTCAGCAATCATGATACGTAACAGCTGGTTTGGAGAAACATATACCATTCTTCCATGAGCTTAGTCTTCTCTTGGATTGGAATCACGGGAGAGAATTCCAAAGGATGGTAATACTCATACAGCGCTTGTCTCTTAGCATCATACTCCGGATTTCCTTGCCTCAACAGCCCATGACTAGCTACTCATTCCCATCCCAAAAGAGGGGAGGGAAAAAGAGGAAACATGAATCAGAATAGCTAACTCTTAAAGCAAAAAAGAAAAGGGTACATTGTGATTAAGACAGGAAAAAACACCCAACAGAAACATACTCTGACCGCGACGCCCATTAACGAAGTACTTGGTTAACGTTGAATCGAAATCTGCTATTACCTGATAATTTAACGATGTTAAGTGTTAGAAAGATTAACTGGAATTGTTTGACATGATAAAAGGAGAAAACGACCTGGAGTTTCGAAGGACCAGCCATGCGGATAGCAGAGATTTTGGTACGAAGTAAGTGAGGATGACGGACTACAGTGAGGTTGGAGAGATCAGAGGCGTCCATTTTGTTAGTGATGGGTATGGGAGAAAACGAGTGAAAGCAGCGGGCGGAAGTTGGGAATGGGAAGTAGGGACCGAGAATGGCGATGATTCGTGGGACATGGTCATGGAGGCTTCTCATTTTCTTTTTGTCATAAAAATAATTTAGGCGCAAAAATTATAATTTCAAGTGAAGTGACTGAGTCTGTAACGAAATCCTTTGCACTCATGACCTTGTACCAATCCCAAGTGATCTCATCCATAAATTAGTGACTGGATTTGATCCCTTATAAGTCCTGTACTAATATCTGCTACTGCTATAAAAAAAACACACACGACAGGTTATGTTCGCTGGGAAGAGTTTCGAGTGAGTCCATCAGTAACATTGCTTTTCGGGTCCAATAAATGCCAACGTGCTTAAGGAAGAAAAGCCAAAGATGTGGATAGTGGATACCATACCGACAATACGGTACCCACCTATGTTGTACATCAATTCGGCCGGCGAGTACCAATATGACTAGAGGGAGGTTAAAAACTAAATTCTACCTGCCTCTCACGAGATAGCCTAATGATAGAAAGAGGAAGAGGATAACGTGAATGGTTGTGGGTTTAAACGGAGAGAAGAGTAGTTCTCCCTACCTCTCATGAGATAGCCTAATGGTAGAAAGAGAGAGAGGATTATGTGAAAGGTTGTGGGTTTAAACCAGGAGAGAAGTAGCCTTTGTTAAGGTAATGTAATTCTTTTAGTAGTGGCCCATCTTTTAGAGTAGGTACCCTTACTATTATCTAAGAATAGACTTAAATTTATCTATTTATGAGTCTGAATGAGTGGCTCATAATTTCCTGGATTAGTTAGACGGAGTCTGAAATCTGAGTTATCAAAAAATAAATAAATAAATTCTTCTCAATATATTGTCATCCTCTGTATTACTACTAACTAAACTTCTTATTTGATACTATGTTTAGCTTTTACTTTCATTTAAAAGGGTACGGTTGGATTTAGTAATTGGATGGGTACTCAAACATTGGCTACATTTGGAATCATATATAATTACAGATTTGTTAGTCCCTAATGTTACTTTCAGTTTTAATTAAATTTTAAATGAAATTTTTACTAATGTATTGGAATAAAACCAATTCTATAAGAGAAATAAAAATAGAGAATAAATAAAATGAAAAAATTAATGAAGATGTAGAAAGAAAGCACCTTTGACGATAGTTGGGAGGTGACATATGGAAAATGACAGACATTTGGAAGCTAACAATCAGACTCTTTGTTTGCTTCAGCTAAATAAGTAAGCATCTAACTGACTTATGCTCCTATTTTTATTCACCATTTTCACTAGGCACTTGGTAGTAGTGTTAACTCATATGTTATTGAGTGGTTGAGATTGATGGGGTACAGGAGGCACACCCAAATTTAGGTACAGGGAATCTCAATCCATCAATTGGAGGCATTCTTCATATTGCTTCTCAATATATTATGGTAAATAGCGATCTTATTATGTTGAAGCATTATAAGACAAAGGTCAAAGGAGAGCAGGATAAGTGGAGCCTTTTTTAGAGCCCACCCTGGGCTCTCACTAGCTAGTTGTTAACCTTCAGGGCGTCTAGAACAAGATTTCCTATGAAGGATGTATCATATTTCTCCTCGATTTAAAATTAGACGAGAGGGTGAAGTGGGTATTCCAGTTGAGAGTTTGAGGTCTGGCCTTACGTTTTTTGTACACTCAATCCCTTTATAAGAACATTGCATTCATTAATCCAGTTATACTTACTACTAAAAAGTTATTGTTGTTTAGGATATGTTAGAAACCAAATAAATTATTTTTACTCACTCTCAAATTACACAAATTTAGTCGTTGTGCACCATTTTCATCTTTACCAACATACTTATGGTTTTAGATGATCTCTAGGACGTCCATGGTTTGAAATATTTAAGTATATATATTGTTGTTTTAGGAAAAGCATGAATAAGCATTAAAACTATTATTGATACAAAAGAATTATAAAAAATGGACCACAATTTTTAAATTTAAACTTATGTATCTTTTCAAATTTCTAACAAATATGTAAAATATAAATAAATTATTGAATCATTTATTACATAAAATATAAATAAATTCAAATTAATATCAGTAATAATTTATAATCAAAACAAATTCTTATAAATTTTATTATTTAAAAATCTAAATATTATAATATTAGTTCATTTAAAATTATTTTCAATCAACATTTATAATTTAAATCAATTGCAAATTACTTTGTCGAACATAATTATTTTAGATAAATTAAACTCAATTCATAAACTTTTTAATTTAATTTTAAATTTCAAATATAATTTGTGAGATTAATATTAAAAGTTAAGATTTTAGCTTTTATATTTAACATATTGAATTAAATGAACTCTAGTCCAAGTTACTAAATGTTGAGTTTACTAAGTTGGATTCCAAGTTATATTATTATAATATTGAAATTAATATATCTTTTAGAATTGTAACATGATCCAACTCATTGTTTTGAAATAAAACGAAATGCATAATAGCAAAAAAAATACAACAATCAGTAACGAGAACAATGAGTTGGAGAAATAAGGATTGTTTACAACTAACAACTAAAATAAGTAAGCAGTCTAAAGAGGTGTAAGGGAATAAATTATACATTCCAACTATGAATAAGTGAGTTGTTCATACTTTTTCAATGTCCTGGGTAAGAATTTGTTTCCTTATCTATATTAACATAGCTTGGAGAAATTTATTAGGTGTTTTAAAAACTAGTCATGTTTTTCTCTCTATAAAGCGTACATTATGCAACAAATAACCAATTTGAAAACCTATTGATCACCTTGATGGGTGAATGAGACCTTTCCAACCGAACTTATAAATTATGGCTAATTTAGGAGAGGAAAGCTTATGAAGCAAAGCTAGAGAGTGTGTGACTAGAAGGACTTGGAGAAGTAGCAATGAATGACGATATGTTCAGAAGTTTCCTTTAACGAATTGCATAATTTACATATGACATTTAGAGAGTGGATGCCTTTCATCTTATCTAATGTTTTCAGATCGTTCTTAAGAGCTAGCTATGTTATAAAAGAATCTTTAGGTGAACATTTGTTAAACCACACCAGGGCAATGCTATGAAACTTTCTAGTTAGGTATTTTAAACAACATTAAGTAGCATTTGTTATAAAAAATGCCAAATGTGTGAGCATTCTATATAAGTTTGTCTTCAACCTCACTGATAGGGAAGTTTCTAGACATGTTTTCCTTTATAAAGGAGAAACCTTTGAAGAAGTTATCCCAAGAACCATCTTTTATAACTTGGCTCTGTTAAGTCAAGAAGACTTCACTTCTTCTATTGATTTCGATGAAAGTTAAATGATAATAAGAAAAGAAGTGTGTAAACTATTTTGATGAGTTTGTTAAGTGCGCAGATAAATGTAAGTATCACAAATCATCAAAACAAGATGATATTCAAGAACTGACTAAGACGAAGTCGACCAGATGAAGTTAGATGACTAAGACGAAGTCATCAGACAAAATGAAGTCATAAGACGAAGCGAAGTCATAAGATGAAGCAAAGTCCTCAGACGAAGCGAAGTCATCAGACGAAGCAAAGTTATAAGACGAAGCGAAGTCGTAAAATGAAGCGAAGTCATAAGACGAAGTGAAGACATAAGACGAAG
>JANQBM010000004.1:22534670-22554372 GCA_025594535.1 Erythroxylum domingense
ATCATTTTAGGTTATTGGTCTTTTCATATAGCCATCTTAAAACAAATGAGAAGAGTCTCATTTATTGGCTTCTTTATAATTGATTAAGGAAGGATGTGATGCATTGGATGCACTTTAAGGAAGGATGTGATGCATTGGATGCACTTCATTTCTTTCTTTGAGGCTTAACTGAAATTAAGAGAAAGAATACAAGGGGTTTTTGAATTTTTATCTCTCTCTCTCCTAACTTGCATGAGATAGCCGAAATTTGCATGAGAGGTGTCTCATCTTTAGCTTCCTTTTATAAGGCAAAATCTCTTTAAGTTTTCTTCTCCTTTTTCACCAAAGGATCTTATTAACCAAGTTATCTAAGGAGAACAAGTGGTAGATTGGATTGGTCAAGGATACAATAACGAGAAGAGGATACATCACCTAGGAAAGGATAAATTGCCGAGGATAGGATAGCACAGCGAGGAGTTAAAACTGCAGCAAATGAGTCGGTATAATTCTACCATCTTATTCTTATATTAAATATTTTCCTTATATTGTATCATGTATGGTTTGGCATGTTGATTTGGTTATATTGCTTCCGCTGAAATTTGATTTCTAACAAAATAAGTTTTGAAATATTCCATTTTAGCCAAATCTTGCATGCTTAAGTTTTCGATCGAACAACAACTACTCCTACTCCTACTCCTACTACTCCTACTCCTGCTCCTGCTCCTGCTACTCTTACTATTACTACCATTACTACTACCACCACCACTACTACTACTAGTACTACTACTACTCTTATTGCTACTCTTACTACTACTACTCCTCCTCCTCCTCCTCTTCCTCCTCCTCCTCCTCCTCCTACTACTACTACAATAACAACAATTACTACTGGTACTGCTACTACTACTACTACTACTACTATTGCTACTCCTCCTCCTCCTCTTCCTACTACTACTACTCGATGTTAGGGTGATTTACCCGATCTCTAATATTAAGTAGGTAAGTCCTATTCAGGTGATTCCAAAAAAGTCTGGAATCATCGTTGTGATAAACCAGGAAGGTGAGTTGGTTCCCCACCTGAGTGCAAACTGGGTGGTGAGTATGTATTGATTATAGGAAGTTAAATTCTCTAACTCATAAAAACCACTTTCCCCTTTCCTTTATAGATCAGATGCCTGAGAGATTGGCTGATTATGAGTATTATTGCTTTCTATATGGATTTTTAGGTTATCTTTAGATTTCAGTCGCACAAGAAGATCAGGAAAAGACCACATTTAGATGCCCATTTGGTACGTTCACTTATCGAAGGATATCATTCAAATTATGTAATGCACCCTCCATATTTCAAGGATGTATAGTAAGCATTTTTTCTGAATATGTTAAGAAGATTATTGAGGTATTCATGGATGATTTTAGTGTATATGGATCTTTTTTTGATGAGTGTCTTGAGAATCTTGCCATTTTCCTAAAAGGATGCACTAACCTTATGTTGAATTAGGAAAAATGTCATTTTATAGTAGATCAAGGTATAGTTTTAAGCCATGTTATATCTGTTAGGGGTATTGAAGTAGATAAATCTAAAGTTAATATTATTTCTTCTTTACCTTACACCTCTATTCTAAGGGAAGTGTGTTCTTTTAGGAGCTTCTGACATCCCCACCAGTGATTCAACTGCCAGATTGAAAGCTCCCCTTCGAGATCATATGTTATGCAAGGGATAATACGATGGGAGTTATTTTAGGATAAAGAGTGGGAAAAGCTTTGCACGCCATCTACTATGCTTCCAAGACTCTAAACCTAGCATAAATAAATTATTCAACTACCGAAAAAGAACTCTTATCTGTGGTTTTTGCTTTGGAAATGTTTCGATCGTATTTTCTTAGTGACAAAGTGATTGTTTATTATGATCATGCAGCTTTATGATACCAACACACGAAGAAGGAAGCAAAACTGAGGTTGATCAGATATATTCTCCTCCTACAAGAATTTGACTTGGAGATCAGAGATAAGAAAGGGACAGAAAACGTGGAGGTGGACCATCTCAGCCGATTGATTAAGGAAGAAGATGATATCTCTCCACGAGAAACCTTTTTACATGAGCAATTATTTTCTACCGATGCAACACCACCATGGTATGCAGACATTGTCAATTTTTTAGTTACTAACGAATTACCTGTTGGTTTATCAAAGGATCAGAGGGATGAGCTATAGAGTGAAGCGAAGTATTACGTATTGAATAACCCATATCTTTGGAGGCACTATGTAGATCAAGTCATCATGAGGTATGTATTGGAAAATCAAATATCATCAATCTTAACCTTCTGCCATTCATACGCTTGCGGAGGACATTTTGGAGTCAAAAGAATAACTCATAAAGTTCTAAAGAGCATATTCTACTGGCCAATATTCTTCAAAGATGCATATACCTTCTGTAAATCCTGTGATCGATGCCAAAAGTCAGGTCACCTATCTTGTAAGGATCAATTGTCACAAATTCCTTTTCTTTTCTGTGAAATTTTTTATGTTTTGGGCATTGACTTTATGGGACCTTTCCCTCTATCTTTTGGCTTTACTTATATATTTCTTGAAGTAGATTGTGTTTCTAAATGGGTGGAAGCCAAAGTCACCAGGACTAACGATGCAAAGATTGTTGCAGATTTTGTTAAGGCTAGCATTCTTTCTAAATTCGGGATACCGAAAGCAATCATTAGCTACAGAGGAACCCATTTTTGCAACAAGGTGATGGAAGCAATTTTTAGAAAATATCACATCATGCACAAAGTTTCCATTGTTTACCATCCCCAAACCAACAGGCAACTTGAAGTCTCAAATCGAGAAATCAAGTTAATCATGGAGAAAATTGTGTAGCCCAATAGGAAGGATTGGAGTGTAAGATTAGAAGACACACTGTGGGCCTACATGACGGCTAACAAAACACCAATTGGGATGTCTGCATATAGACCAGTGTTTGGGAAGTCATATCATCTTTCAATGGAATTACAACACAAGGCATATTAGGCTATTAAAAGATGCAATATAAATTTAGAAGATGCGGGTGTGCTTAGGAAGTTGCAGCTTCAAGAATTGGAGGAGATGGGAAATGACTCCTACCAAAATGCAGCGATATATAAAGAGAAGATGAAGGATTTTCACGATAAGATGATTTCATGGAAAAGCTTCTTAGTGGGCCAGCAAGTGCTACTATATCACTCCAAACTCAAACTATTTCCAGGTAAGTTGCATTTTTGTTGGGTTGATCCGTTTATTATCACCCATATAGTAGAGATACGGAGCCTAAAAATTGACAAGACATTCAGAGTGAACGATCATCGCTTAAAGTTATATTATGAAGGCTTCCAAATGGAGGATTTGAAGGTGTTGATTCTGGAGGATGTGACTAGTTTCATTTTATGCACGGAATAATGAGTCGAGCCAAAGATGATAAATAAAGTCGTTGCTTGGGAGGCAACTCAAGGGAAGTCAATATTTTGTTTCTTTACATTTTTGCAATTGCTATTTTATTAAATGCTCCATTTCTTGCATTTGATGTTAAATTGGGGACAATGTAAGTTTTAAGTGTGGGGGTGGGGATCATAGTTTTATGCATGTTTTTAAGTTTAATTGTTGCTTATGTGTCTTTTTAGGTGGTTTTCAAATCAAACGAACATACAAAATTTTCTTATTTTCTGTTGCTTTTAAGATTATTTAGTCATAATTAGAGTGTGAATTGACTAGAAAAATCCATGGCAATCTTACCATGTACTTTTACTCTTGTGATTGGTTAATGTGCATTATCCTTAAAAGAGTTGTGACTAGTGGTAGACAGAAACCAGTGAGGTTTTGAGTTTTATTAAACTGACACATTTATATCAGTCTCACTGTTTTTTGTTATTTAGGACCCTCATGACATATACATCCTTACTTTGCTTTGGTTTTCTATTCAAGACTAAATTTTTATCACGTGCATTTTTATGAAAATGATTAGGCGTTCTTTGTTGATTACAAGCTACATTAGTCAAATAGTCTATCCATTTATGTGAATTTTCCTTTCCTAAACCCCTTTGAGCTTTATTAGCCTTTTCTTTTTTATAAACCACACTATATGCACCTAACCAAATTCACTACTCAAGCCTTAAAGTTAGTGGAGCATTTGTTAATTCTTAATGACTGTAATTGTATAAAAGCCTAAGTGTAGGGGTATGCATAAAAATGGGTTGGTTTTATTTGTTAAAATGCCATGTTAGAAATACTATGTTGATGTAGCTTCTATCACCTTTATATTTGAAACAAAGAGAAAGAAAGAAAAGGAAAGGAAAAAGAAAGTGAGTTTTAATAAAAGTGTCGAGGAGAAAATACAATTTTTGTGAAAAGTTGTTAATTAATAGTTTATCCTCCTTAAGTTGTATTGATTGGGTGTTTGAATATATTGCATATGAGCAGATGTTGTTTTGAATGGAGCACTTTTTTTGTTATGTTCATGTGGATTATGGTGTGAGAGTTAAATTGAGTTGTGAAACATAGTTGTTGCATTTTTTATGGCTGACGGTACCCAATTTTGAATAAATGTTAACTTGTGCATTTGATATCTCAATGAGTGTTACTTTTGCTTGACTAGCTTGATGGATTTTATACTACATTACCCAAAATACATCCCACCTTACCCTTACCCACATTACAACCCTAAAAAAGTCCTTTGATTCATGATTATACATGTGACTTTTAGTAGTGGAGAAATGAAATAATATGTAAAGTTATGGACTGTTGTAATTATGAATGGTATTTAAATGTACCCATGGAAATATCTTGTCTAAACACCTTTGTCCAAGTCTACTTCTAGATCACTCAGTTTATAAGGGTGATGAATGTTTATTGATCATTAGTAAAAGCTTTGAATGTTGAGTTTTTGCTTTAGGACTTGAAAGTGATTCATCTTTACTTATGATTATCTATTCTTAGGAAAAATGGAAAATGAATAAAAGTTTTAGTTTGTGATTTTGATTTTGACAATTTGCCTGAGGATGGTCAAAAGCTAAGTGTAGGGGAACTTGATATGTGTTTAAATTTTGATTCATTTGATATGCTACACTTAGTGATTAATTTCTTAAAAATGCTTAGGATACTCACTTTAGCTCATATTTGATTTTAGGTATATTTCGAAAGTAAAGGAGCTAAAGTGACCTGAAAGCATGCTCATTAACGCCATCTTCTCATTCCCATACTCTATTGATTCATGGAGCATGAAGAAGAAGAAAATTAAAAACAAGAAGAAGATAAGAAAATGAAAAGAACATGAAGAAAATGTTTTCATCATCGCTCACTATCTTCCAAAAAAATTCATAGCCATACAACGTGAGTAAATATTGTTACAAAGCAACTCATTCACATGAATCATGCAAGATTTCCATTTGTTGTCCATTTCTAACATGAATAACCTAACTTTGGTTGGACAAAGAAAGGAAAATCGAGAGTGAAGAGTAGTGGAGAGAAAGATAGCTATCCATTCCAATTTTAGCTTAGCATTTAAGGTATAAAGAAAACAAGTGTGATTGATGGCTAAAACTGTGAATGGGTGAGGGTTGAAATAAAAATGTGGGAGGGCTATAACAATGTTACACTTGTCCTTTTTCCTATATTCCCTTCCAAACCTAGTTGCACTTTGGAGAATAAAACAAAAAGAAATATGAAGAAGGGCTGCACTTGGAGGAGAATATAGAGCAATCGAAGGACAACACCAATATTTTTGTCCTATTTTGTTTTTAAATGACACCTGTTCACTATCATTTTAACCTGGCTTTTAAGTAAAACAAAGTGGACTTAAATGTGAATTGAAATGAAAGGAGGAGAACCCTAAGTGAGTGGAAGCAAAAGTGGAGCAGCTGGTGACCTATCTTCTGTGAAGCCATATTGGGAAGGTTGGGGAGAGAGTTTTTGTGGGCATAAAAGAAATACAGCAGCAGATGCATTTTATCCTTTTCAGCTTGCATCAAAATGAGTGACAGTTGGACAAAGAGACAACAGCTGAACCTTCATTGAAGTCATTCATCACCATCTTCTCATCAGTTTTCAAAATGGGGAAGGAGGAATAACAAATACAACAGTGGACAACATCTATTCTTAATATCTTCTTTCTTCATTTTTCAACATCAATGGAGGCTACAAAGGATGATTGTTAGAGCTTGAAGATGGAGATGGAAGGCTAGGTTCCAACACCGATTCAACGGGGATATCGACGACAAGTCACGGTAAAGCGATTCCATCTTATTAATGATGTAATTTCTTTTTAGATTGTTGTGTTGTTTGAGTTGATTGAATCAGGGTTTTTGATAGACAACCTTAATAAGTTATTTTGAATTCTATTTCGAACCTATTGCTATAATGCTAAATGTAATCCGTAATTGTTACATTTGATGTTTGTTAGTAGCATCTAATGATCATAAATCGTTAGAAACAATATAACTTAGGTTGAATAACCCGAACATGTGAGGTTACTACCTATGTTGATCATTTTCCACTTAATAATACGGTTGCCAAATTACATCTAGAGATTGTATCCTAGGTTATTTGGTAGTTAGGTTTAATTAACGATCATATATTAATTAAACATAACCTAAGGAAAAATCAGGATTAGTAAAGTGTTCTATTAGTCTCAAATCAATAGTCTGAAGAGAGCTGTAAAAACGTTAGGATGATGCAATATGCTTGATCATGTTTAGGTCGATATTGACCCTAAAACTGGACCTTACCCATATTAGACACTTTAATCATTTTCGATTGCTTGTTTTAATTTTTTTCAATAGTTTGCTTTGATTTTATTTTTAAATTGATTAAAATCCTAAAACCCCATATTTTATATTTTCCTTGCATCAATGAATTTTGTTACAAAAATTAACCGAACATTCTATGTTGATTCGATCTTGACTCACCATAACTACAAATTTTAATGTACAGAGTCAGGTAAATTTTGTAATGCTCGACATGTGCTGTAACCTAAACTTAGAAAAGAACAAGTATTTCCTTTCAAGTTCAACAATTATCTAAATAATGATCTTGAATTTAACAATGTGATCTTAAAAGGGATGTCTCATCATTCTAATTAGCATAAGTACTTTACTTTTATAAGGAAACCATAAGTTATTATTATATTAATTAAAGATAGGTTAGACAAGGTAAAACAAATTCTTTACTAAAGGCAAAGGCAAGGGTAAACCCCAATGCACAAAACTCCCTACTTTGTGAGGGTTGGAGGAGGGCCATTAATTGTACGAAACCTTCCCTTTGTATTTTACAAAGAGGTTGTTTCTGTGACTCAAACCTGTGACTTTTTGGTCACAAAGGACTCCTTACCTATTGCTCTAAGGCTCGCCCTTAAAATCTTTATTAAGACCATCTTAATATATTGCTACAATAAAAGGAATAAAGGGATTTTTCTAATTATGTGCAAGTTTTTGAATTTAATTATTCATCCCTTAAATGAAGACAAAAAATTCAATGGCTTCACAATAAAGACAGAAATAATTCTTTTTTTGTAAATGTATGCTTTAAAGAAGGAATCATATATAATATCTTCTCTTACAAGGCATGATGGGGTAACTATCTCATCTTAGTTTGATATTTTTTTTCTAGAAATTTATGATAAATATATTTTTAAAAGAGTGTGTTACAATAGATGCAAAACATTGTCATAATATAAGCAAAATTGATAATTACATAACAACCTAGGGGTGTTAGTGAGTTGTAACTTTAGTAAAGTGTTATGCCTAGTTTATTGAGTTAATAAATGTCCTTCTTACAATAATTAGGCATATCTTTACTACATATTTTCTAGAGGATTCTAATAGTTCCTAGTTCTTTTTATGCTAACCAAACCAATTATGATAGGGCTTCCCTCCTTCATTGATACCTTTGCTCTTTATTGGTTTCAACCATTAATTAGGTGTAATCAAAGAGCCAACGTGGAGATATGCACCTCATATGTATGTCTAGAAGCTTACATACCAAGGTAAGCCCTCAATCTTGAGACTCATTCAGTGTTATCTAATACTCGTTATTATGTTATCTTAAGCTATTATCAACATTCAAGAACTTATTGATAGGGCCATGCATTCCACCTGATAAGACCATCAATTTCATTTTTGACGTGCATAACTCCTTGAGAAATTTGGCATATCGTGGAACTTACCTTATGGCATCAATTAGAGGTATGTTTACCTCTACATTTTTAAACATCTCCAAAATCTCCTTATCTTGCTCCTCTTTCTTCAATTTAGCAAACTTGCTAGGAGAATGAGGCAAAGTATTAGTAAAATTTTTAATCGCAAGAGATTGAGAATTTAACTTAGTTCCCTTTTCACCTTCTTTCGGAGACATTTCAAGTTCCTTTTCATATTCTTCATCATTGCCAATAACAAGAGTTTTATATGGTGTCTCTATTTCTTTACCACTTCTTAAGATTATAGCACTTGTATTCTCTTTCAAGTTCACATTGTTTGAGCAAGAAGCTTACCCGAATTCTGATTCTCTAATCGGCTCGCCACAGTAGTTATATAACCCAATTGATTCTCTAGATTCTGAATGCTAGCTCTTGTTTGTTATTGGAATTGGATTGCATTATTTTAGAGCTGAGTCGTATTTTGAGTCAATGTTTTCATCATTTCTTCCAGCGATGGCCCAAAACTTGATGGTTGAGCTTGTCTTTGATATGGTTGTTGGTAGTATCCTTATTGTTGTCCTTGTTGCCCATAAGTGTTGAATGGAGGATTCTTCCATCCTGAGTTCTATGCATAGGGGTAGCTCAGATTCCTTTGTGGTTGACCCAAAAAGCTTCAAAAATCATTCACTTGTTCCGTGGATGTCTCTTGCAAAGTTGGACAGATATCAATAGGATATCTTACCATCGTGCAAATTCCACATACTTTGACTTACTGAGTACCATTTCTATCCTTTTTCCTCACTAAAGATGTTAACCCAGCTATCTATTACTCCAATGTAGCAGTACTAGCTTCACTAACTTTTAATGGTTGGGGGTCATCTCGAATGTTGAATTGTTGAGAGTTAGCAGCCATGTTGGAAATTGTATTTCTGGTTTTGATGGTGTCTTGTCAACTATTGCACCTCTGCTTGCTGCATCTATCAAACTTTTTTTCTTATGGAAGAAGCCCCTCATAGAAGTATTGGACTAAAATTTGTTCACTAATTTGATGATATGGGCAGCTAGCACACAACCTCTTGAAACGCTCCCAGTCCTCATATAATGTCTCCCCATGATGTTGTTGAATTGCACAAATTTCCTTCCAAATGTTCATAGCTTAAGAAGTAGGGACATAGTTTTGCAAAAAAAAGTCTCTACATCTCATTCCAAGTGGTAATTGATCCAGATGGCAAGTATTAAAGCTAATTCTTGGCGGTGTCTACCAATGAGAATGGGAATGCTCTCAATTTAATTTGTTCTTATTATATCTCGACTGGCTTCATGATATAGCACACTATGTGGAGCTCCTTAAGATGCTTATAAGGATCTTCACCTGGCATAATGAATTCGACTAGATTTAAACTTAAAAGCAACAACAATAGTAGGAAAATTAATACACAAGGGTTGATGGTTAAAACCAGGAATAGCTAACTGCTTAAAAGTGTGATCATTATTTTGACCTGCCATATTAGAACTAGCTTTAGAAATGGAATCACTAGAAGAATTAGAAAGTAAATCTAAAACAATTTGAATTCCTGGTGATGAATCAAGTTTCCTATCAGATGATGACATGTCCTCAAAACTGTATGCAACTTGTCTTCTCTCTCTGCGTAACTTTCTTTCAAGTTCTGGATCAAATTTCAATTCACCATTATGATAAGATTGTGTCATACAACATAACTAACCAAACAAGAAAAGAAGTTAATAAAATAAAAGAACAAATAAATTCACAAAAACAAAGTAATCCCCGAAAATGGTGCTAAAAATTGATCACGCATCGTAACGCTACCAAAATAACTAGACTAAAACTATAACTAGTGATAAGTTTAGGTCGATCCCACAAAGATTAATTTCAATTACTTTCCTAAATTCTACGTATATGTAAAACGAGGGGTTTTGGTTCGATACAAATTAGAAAACAACGTAAAATTAAATATGTGAAAATAACTCAATTTAATAATAACAAAGTGATAAAGTTGATTAATGATTTGAACTCTGGTTCTTTGATTTATTCTCGGCCTAAGTACAATTTCACATACGTCATTGAATTATCATCTTCGCACCTCTCTTTACACTATTGATCGTGAATTTACAACAAGCTCAGTTAATTCCAGTTTTTCCTTAGGTTGTAGTTAATTAAGAAGAGCTCGTTAATTAACTCTAACTATCGGGTAACCTAAAAATAGGTTTCTAAGTTTAATCGGACAGCAGCAATATGATTAAGAAAAAAAATCAATCTAAGCAATAATCACACAAGCTCGAATTATTTAGCTTATGTTACACTATCCCTGACGATTTAATACTGTTAGTTGCCACATACAACTTCAAACACAACTATTATGTATTGTATTCAAATTATAGCAATGGGTTTTGTGAAAAACGATTCAATAGAGGTTCAAAAGCATTCTTACATAATACCCAATCGTTAATCTCAAGATAACGCAATCAGTCTAAAAAATGGAAAGAAAATGATACAATGTGCTCCTCAGCATCGATTGTACCTCCGAACTGGCATCGAGTGGTTTAACCTTCCATCTTCTGCATCAACATCCAAGAATCAGTTCCCATAGTCTCCATTCCTATTGATAAAAATAGAGAAAATGATGGAGAGAGTGTTCTGCCTGTTGCTATCTAAGTTTTTCACGTTATTCCTCCTTGAAAACAAAAGAGAAGACGAAGATGAATGGCCTCTCCACAATTGTATTATTGATCCACTCTTGTCCAACCACCTCTCACCAGCTATCATGTTATTCCATCTTCAAAATCACAGAAAATTTAATGAAGAATAACATCTTAGAGGTCTCTCCACTGTTGATGTGTTAATCTTTATTTTGTTCTCTTGGCTTTATCACTTACAGCCAACACTCACACCTTTTATTTTTCTAGTGCCCTTGCCTTCACACTCCTTTTATTATTATAAAATCTAGGTTAAAAATGATAGTATAATAGTTCCTCATATGAGATGTCTAACATTCCAGGTGTTGTTTTTTCCTAAACTATGTTCAACACCAAATGAAGCAGTTAGATTTTTATGAGATAAATGGATAGCTGGCTTGAAAAATGGGACAGAATAAGGTATCTCTTGGTAGGTTAAAATAATCCTTGTAAATCATGTTGCAACCTTGGTCTCATGGCTATAACTTTTTAATTGTTACAATTGTGATTTTATGGTTGTAACTTTTCAATTGTTACAGTCATGATCTCCACTTTTATGCTCTATTTTGTCTCTTTTTCTTTTAGTCTTTTTCTTCTTCTTACTCCATGAAGACAATAGAGTATGAACATAGAGAAGATGGCTCAATAACCATGCTTTCGGGTCACTTTAGCTCCTTCACTTTCAAAATATACCTAAAATCAAATATGAGCTAAATTGAGAATCGTAAGCATTTTAAGGCATTAATCAGTAAGTGTAATAGATTAAATGTATCAAAAATTAATCAGACTTACACGTTTTTGGAGCTCAATAGAAAAAATTTTAACCATCTATCCCATTATAATGGTAAAATTATTTGCTTTTATAATTCTAATATCATTGCAATGAGAAAAGTGGAGGAAAGTGATCAGTACTTACATATGCATTGTCATCTAATTCATCAAACCTTATCACATTCATTTATGCTTCAAATTTTGGACTTTAAAGAAGTAGACTTTAGGCAGATCTGATAAGTTTACAATCAACCATTCAGCAATCGTGGCTAGTTGGTGGGACTTCAACTATGCTTTAAACTCAAGGGAGATAGAAGGAAGGAAACAATTCTCACTTGGTGACACAAAGGACCTCTCTCAGGTCTTTGGTATGGTAGACTTGCTGGACCTTTCTTTAACTAGAAGACTATGCATATGGTCGAATAATCAAATAAGGGATATGTTTACTAGGAAAAACTTGATTAAACATTAGTAAATTCTATATGGGCAACTTAGTTTCCTCATTCATTTGTCCATTTTGGTGAAAATCTTATCTCTGACCATTTCTACATGCATATTCAAGGAATTGCTCACCTCTGAAGATATGGTGCTCCATTTCTATACTACAATTGACTATCTCAAATGGAAGGTTTCTTAAGCATTATTAAAAGTTATTGGAACTAAGAAATATAAGGATTCAAAAGTTATTAGTTGATGCAGAAGTTGAGAAAGGTAAAAATTACTTTTTAACTTTTCTCTAGAGAACAATCAAAAAATCTTTCTGATCTCAAATGTAGACTTCATATCACTCAAGCTAACTACTATACTGCTCCTACTGATACTGGTTTGAGAATAGCTGAGTTGAATGCCCTTCAGGCATACCAATATGTTCTTAACTATCACAATTTTATAGTTAAGCAAAAAGCACGGATGAACTAGCTTAGAGAGGGAGATACCAATTCAAGAATTTTTTCTTGCAACTCTACGCGTTAGAGGAAACCGATTTCATAGTATAACTGTATGACAGTAATGGTAACCTATACTTTGCTCATGAAGATCTTTTGGCATTGGTGACTAACTTCTTTATAGATCTGATGGGCAATGATACTTCTAAGCCTCCATTTTGCAATATGAGGAAGCTACTAGAGAGTTCAATCACATCTGATATAAAGGAACACTTAACAACTCCATTCACATATTTGGAAGTTAAAATTGTGCTATTTAACTTGCACCTTTCTAAAGCTCCGGGTCCCGATGGTTTTTTAGCTTGGACTTTTCAACATACTTGGTTAGTCACTAGTCCCTTATCCATAGAAGCTATTCAGGAATACTTTTCATCTGTTAAAATGTTACTTGAGGTTAATCATACACACCTTTGTATTATGCTAAAAAATACAATTCCTTCAACTATGGTTGATTTGCAACCAATTGCTTATTGTAATACTCTTTATAAAGTGATTGCAAAGCTACTTGCAAGAAGATTAAAAAGAGCACTAAAGGATGTTGTTAAAATCTCTCAAGGAGCTTTCATTCTAGAAAGGAATATAGGCGATAACATTCTTCTTATACAGAAGCTCATTCAAGAGTATTCAACTGATAAGAGAATCAATAGCTTTTTGACTAAAATTGATTTCTTTAAGGAATTCGATACACTCAGCTGGAGGTTCATTCAAATATGCCTAGAAGCTATAGATTTCCCAATCAATTTTTTGTAGTAGATCATGAAGTGTATCTCATTAGCCTCACCTTTTAAATAATTTCGAAATGCCAAAAAGATCAAGCAAGGGGACCCTCTATCCTCCTACCTCTTCACCTTTGAGGTATGAACCTAAGTGTAAGCTTGACATACATAAACGATGTTATTAATGATCAAGTGATGTGAATTAAGGATAAATATCCGGAATAGTCAATTTGAGCATGCATTATACATTACACATATACATATGTGTACAATTGAATGTTTAAGTGATTGTGTAGTTAATAATGTGTGTAAAATATATGTATTGTATGATGTTAATATACAGGATAGAACGTCTGCATCCAGACGTTTCCAAATCATAGAAGCAAATGCTAATCTGGATCGTAATGTGAGTAACCTAGATGGTCTCACATGTTTAATTGTTGTTTTAATTTCTGTTTTGAATTGTTATACGATATGAATGCTTTGATTCCAGACATTGAGTGTCTAAGGTGTTTGATGCATGAAAAACTCATTAGAAGTGCTCATTGTATGTGAATTTGACTGAATAAGTGATTCTCAACTTAAATGTTGAATGTCGGACTAAGGTCCAATGATAAATGTGAATGGTAATGTGAAAGTGAATATGAAAGTGTAAGACTAAGCACAATTGATTGATTGAATACATGTGTTACATTTCATTACTTCAATGCATGATAATATAAAGGTTGTTGTGATTGGAGTAGCCATTAAAAAAGAGCTTAAAGCTTAGAATGTGGTAAGAACCTTTGGCTCACTATGTAAAATGAGCCCTGTATCTCTAACGGATAAGGGACATTTATTAATAAGCCTAGTATCCACAATGGATATTGGACATTTATAGGTACTCGGTCACAACAATAACAATTGAAAGTGAGTCTCATAAACATTACATATATAATTGATATGTATGCTTAGATGATTGAAATACATTGTTTGAATTGTTTAAATGTGAAATGTGAAAAAAATGAATAAAGTGTTAATTGATGCTATATGATGAATTAATAAAGTGATGTGAACTATGTGATTACATGAACCGTATGTGTTATGTGTTATGAGTGAGCCATTGATGATGGGTAACTCACTGAGTTCGCAAAACTCAACAAAATCACAACTTTTTTTCAGGCTTAGAGGAGATACCCAGTTAGACAAACTAGAAATATAGCCGTTGAAGTTGAATAAGAGATAGAGGTCGAGATCAGTTGCATCTACACAAGTCTTCAGTGATTTTTGTGTATATATATTTGAATTGTATTCCACAATTATTGTACAGTGTTTATGTGAATTTTATAGTGCAATGACATTCATGATTATGTATATTTAAAAATGTAATAAGCCAAAGCAAACTTCAGTTGCAATAAAAATGTGTTGTTGTTTGAATCAGATTTACTGTGAAATTGTAATGACGTTTTAATTCGTGTAATGCGTGAAAATTTTGTATTAAGTTTGACTGATCGTCCTAGCACACCACACTTGTTGAGCGTATTCTCGAATATAGTTTGTGTGTTTAGGAATATTCCCTACGGGAGTAGGGTGCCACACGAAAGCTTCCATAATAACGTGGCTTGTGATTAAAACCAGGTTAAAGAAAAAAATGATGGCATGGAGTGATGGGTCCAGCCACTAATTAAAAAGCAGAAGTTATGGTTCTGCTCATCATTACAACAACCCACCAAACTAATAATGGGCATCAATTGTGGTGTTGGTCGGCTGAAGATTTGGCCAATTTGAAACCACAAAACCATTATGTTTTGAGCCTATAAATAGGCTTGTGATTTGCAATACTAGGCAGAGCAAAACAAACAAGTAACTCAATACATAGTGAGTGAGTTTAGCTCTGGATTACATCTACAGAGGGGTGTGAGGTAAAATTTGAGTGGTAAAATTTGAGAGTTGCTAGAATTGTGATCATATTCTAGCTGGTAAGAAATTTGAGTGATTGTAATAAATTTCTCCACACATATAGTGAAAATTTTACCAGCTCAGTCTCGTGGTTTTTTCCCTCTAATTATTTAGGGGGTTTTTCAAGTAAAACTTGGTGTCCCTACTTTTATCTAGCATTTACGGTAATTATTCAGTTTTTACAGTGGTTATTATTTATGGTGGATTCGGTCGTCAAGTAATTATTGGAGTTAAAGGTGGTAACAGTAATTTAATATTTACTGGTGCTATTAACTTTTTTACCGTCGATAATTTTATTTTACTTTTAGCAATGGCATTCTACTGTGAGGCCCACTCAGGATTGGAGCATAAATCCCAAAAACTAGTATCATAGCTCTTAATTAAGCAAATCCAGGAGCTCAGCATGGCTAACGACAGGGTAATGATCAAGTTGATGGATTCAAATTACTCAATGTGGAAATCCATAATGGAAGATTACCTCAATTATAGAGATCTCTATGATCCAATTGAAGGTGACAGTGCTAAGCCAGAGGATATGACTGAGAAGCAATGGGAAAAATTAAAGAAGTAGACATTGGGTACGATATGCCAATGGAAAGATGCTACCCTATACAACTACATAAAAAATGAAAAAGATCCCCAAGTTCTCTGGAAGAAATTAGAAGGTATGTATGAGGCTACTAATGCTTAAGGAAAAGTGTTCATGATCAGAAAACTCATGAACTTGAAGCTGTCAAAGGGACGATCAATTACACAACACCTAAACGACTTCGAAGGACTTGTAACTGAGTTAGCAGTTACTGGTATGTTCTTGGATGACGAGATGCAAGCATGCTTGCTATTGAGATCTCTGTGGGATAGTTGGGATACTCTTGTGGTATCTTTGAGCAACTCAGCTCCAAATGGTGTGGTAAAGATGTCTATGGTAAAGAATAGGCTACTCAAGGAAGAACTGCGGAGAAGAGATGCTACCAGTACCAGTTCACAAGCCCTTGTTACAAAGAATAGGGGTCGAAGCAAGAGTAGAGGTCGAGGGCATGGAAAGTTCAAGGATAGATCCAAGTCTAGGGAGAAAAGACAGTGTTACCATTGTGGTAAGACGGGTCATCTCAAAAGGAATTACTATCTTCTCAAACAAGATAATGCAAACCGAAATCAGGACAATGACAAAAACACATATACTACAGTCTTGGTGGAAGATGGCGAGGTAACTTTAGTTTCTCATGATGCAGATTGATGTCATATTGCAAATGCAGATAATGAGTGGATAGTAGACTCCGGTGCTTCATACCACTGTGTTCCAAAAAGGGAATATTTTACCACTTATAAAGGAGGAAACTTTGGCACTATTAGAATTGGAAATCATAGTGTCTCGCAAATAGTGGAGATAGATAACATCTATATGAAGACCAGTTTCATCATATTAACACTCAAAGATGTGCAGCATATTTTGGCTTTTCGGTTTAACTTGATTTCTGGTAATGTATTGGATAAGGAAAGTTATCACCATCATATGGGTGACGGTAACTGGAAACTCACCAAAGGATCTTTGGTGGTGGCAAAGGGAAGATTATACTGCTCACTGTACAAGACGCATGTGGTGATATATGCGGGTAAACTGAATGCAGTTGAAGATGATGTTTTACTAAATTTTTGGCACAAGCGGCTGGCGCACGTAAGTGAGAAAGGTTGAATATATTGGCTAAGAAGTCCCTCTTCCCACTAGCCAAAGGTAAAATAAACCCTTGTGATTATTGTTTATTTGGGAAGCAACATCGCGTTACATTTCAGAAGAGCTCAAGACAGAGAGACAACAAATTGGAGTTGGTACACTCTGACATATACGATCCTATAAAGGAGGAATCTCTTGGAGGTAACAGATACTTTCTTACCTTTATTGATGATTTCTCACGAAAAACATGGATATATTTTTTACGCACGAAGGACCAGATATTCCAAAATTTTCAGCAGTTCCATGGGATAGTTGAAAGGGAGACCGAGATGCCATTGAAGTGTCTTCGCACTGATAATGGTGGTGAATATATCTCTAGGTAGTTCAGAGATTATTACAGTAAGCACAGTATCAGGCATAAGAAAACAGTCCCTGGTATGCCTCAGCACAACGGCATTGCTGAATGGATGAATCGCACCATTGTTGACAGAGTCAAATCTATGCTTAAAATGGCTAACTTAACTAATTCATTTTGGGGAGAAGATGTCGGTACGGTTGTCTACCTAATCAACTAATACCTTCAGTACCTTTGAACTTTGACATTCCAAAGAAGGTTTGGACAAGTAGGAATATTTCATACTCTCACCTAAGGGTACTTGGCTGCAAGGCATTCATCCATGTTCCAAAAGAGCAAAGATCAAAACTTGATGACAAGTCAATGCCTTGCATATTTGTTGGTTACGGAGATAAAGAGTTTGGCTACAGGTTATAGGATCCAGAAAAAAATAAAGTTTTCTAGAGCCAAGATGTGATATTCCATAAGAATGAGATCGTGGAAGATACAAATGTGGATGATATAAGATCCATAAGTGGCAGTGTTGTTGATATTACACCAGTAAGCATTCCAACAGATGATGCCACAGGAGGAGGAATGCCAGAATCAGAACAGGAAGAAGAAGAGCCAGTCGTGGGGAATCAAGAGATGGTTGTAGATGATGATACTGATGCAAAGGGTGTTGAGCAGGGGGAGATAGAGAACCCCATTCCACCAGAAGGAGTTGAACCTCAGTTGAGAAGGTCAACCAGAGAATGCCAACCATCTACAAGGTACCCTAGTTCTTATTATATTTTGATTACTAATGAAGGGGAGCCAGAGAGCTTCCAAGATATGCAATCTTGTAGAGATAGAGATTGTCGAATGAAGTCCATGCAAGAGGAGATGAATTCTCTGAAGAAGAATGACACGTATGAGCTGATGAAACTTCCAAAAGGGAAAAGAACATTCAAGAACAAATAGGTGTACAATTTGAAGAAAGATGATGGCAACCTAGTGAGATACAAAGCTCGATTGGTCGTCAAAGGTTTCACTCAAAAGAAAGGTATTGACTTTGACGAGATTTTTTCACCGGTTGTGAAAATGAGTTCTATTTGAGTTATGCTAGGTCTAATAGCCAGCTTGAACCTTAAGTTAGAGTAGCTCGATGTAAAGATCACATTCTTGCATGAGGATCCAAAGGAAGAGATATAAATGGAACAACCAGACGGTTTCAAGGTAAAGGGAAAGGAGGACATGGTTTGTCTCCTAAAGAAGAGCTTGTTGTTGGATCGCTTATGGCCTGGGAATGCACAATACACAGCGGAATGGACCATAGGATTTCAGGTCTTACGCCTTGGTTAATCGAAATTTCACAACAATAAGTATACGAAATTATTTCTTGAAGCTCACGGATTGGGATTCTTTTCAAATATCTTGACGTTGCAACTCACGAACATCCTCTACCGATATCCACACAAGGATGAATGATCTGGGTAGCGGCTAATGTGTGCTAGCACATTATAAAACCCTTTAGAATGTCGCAAAGTTTTTCTCTCGGAAAAATGAATGATCGGCTAGATAGCTAAGGCTTTTTCGTATCTCTTCTAATGAGACATAAGCCCTCTATTTGTAGAGAAGTCCTTATCCCTATTCCTAGTGGGAATAGGACAATTCTATTTTAATAGGAATAGGAATATCCTAATCCTAAACCTATTAGGAATAAGAATATCATAATCCTAAACCCATTAGGATTATGAAAGTTAAATAAGTTTCGACCCATATTATATCTCATTTAATAAAAGCCCGACAACTTAATTCAATATAACTCAATAAATATATCCACATATATTTATTCAGTGCCTAATAAATTAGGCGTAAGAGAATAAGCCCAAATCACATCACTCTTTGTGTGTGATCCTGTAGGCTCATTTAATGTTGGCAATGGGCTTGATCACACTTTAAGGCTCATAAGTCATAAGCGGCCTCTAGCAAGACAATATGACTACCCAAATCAAATGAGGATCAGTAATCAGATTTAATCTGCAACTATGGTTACAAACTCAGTCCCTTTGTAACACGATGTCAAGATTAATCGTAAGGCATGGTACATGTCAACCTTTGATTAATCATAGTTTCTTGATTCCCAAGCTGACTGACTATAACAAATGAAATTGATGACTCCTCATCAATTAATTTGAGCACGGCCATGCATTTCTTCAGTTAAACTTATCAAGAAGCCCAAATGATATCTCTCTCATTTAAAAAAGGTACAAATCTCATCTACGTCATTTACATCCCTTTGCATGATTCATTTAATGTCCACCATAAGACTACTTGTTATTCGGTTAAAGATAACTTAGTATAATGTCAAAACACTGAATTCCTCGTGTAGGGAACCATGATGACTTCAGGTCAAAGGACTAAAGTCAAATCATATTGAGAATCACTAATGACATAAAACTATGTAGTGTTCTCTCTATGGGTTGGTCCAATATATGTTCTCTAACATATATCTATGTATCTGAT
>JANQBM010000004.1:22641411-22651988 GCA_025594535.1 Erythroxylum domingense
TTGTGTTTTGTCGATGATATGTCAAATTTGTTCATTGCATTTTTCAAGTTTTCCATAAGGGTGAGAATTTGTGTTCTGACTTTGAGGGAAATAATGTATTGATATAGGCTGAATTAGATGAAGTTGCCTTCTTCAAAATTGTAGATTATTTTTCTAGCTTTCCAATGATATATAGTATGAAATTTTTGGACATTGAAGTTGAGAGATATGATTATTAGAAGTTTGGGATGTTGCATAGGACGGACTTTCGGGACAGTTTCAGTATTTTGAAATTTGACCCATTTAGAGGCAAATTTTGTTTTTGAGGTCTTCATGGACGTTGTACAGCTAGAAGCATTCTTTAAAATGGTCTTTGAATTACCTTAATCTGATACTTGTAGTGAAAGTTATGTCTTTTTTTCCATGACAGGTCGGAGGAAGAAAGGAGAGAAGAGGTCATGATCGCGACAGGTTCTTGCGCCAGGTCACCTCGACCCGCAGGTCTATTCCCCCAGCCTGAACATGTTTCACTCTTTTGAACATAACTTTGTGGTCTGACCTCTAAATGACCTGATTTTTGAAGCATTGGATTTCTAAAACATTCCTATATCGTTCCACAAAAATCAAAGTGAGGGGATCGGTTGGAAGAGTGTGAGTTGGATATTTTTACTAAACATGCTTCAGTATTTTGATGATATCTTAATCTGTATAGCTCTAAATGATATGATTATTGTTTCTAAATAATCTAAAGACATAGAGATACAAAATATATGAAGGAATTAAATTTTAATTCAGTCCCTAAGACTTTCAATATCTGGAGTGAAGTTGGGTATAATGTACTGTTTCAGTGCAAAAATAGTCCGAAAGTGTTTGGGCTATAACTTTCAGATTTTTGAACCAAATTGAATGATTTTGGTGCCATTAGAGAATTAAGACAATGGGGAACAAATGTTCTGAAGAAGTCCAATTGAAATTCAAATTCGAGTTTTCCCAAAATCTGTTCGAAATTAGGAAAAGTGAGTTCTTTTGATGATTGACTGGTGTGGGCACGCCACCCTTATGAGATGTGCGTCCAGATGTCACTTAGGACTTCGGGCACGTGACTCGCAAGGGTGGGTCCCAACATTGGCAATATTAATGATAAACTTAACATCGGGTTATGTTTACTACAAATTAAGAGTTTGAGTATTTCAGTGCCACTTCTTAAGGTTCGGGCTAGTATTGCAAATTGAATAAAAATTTGAATGTTTTTTATAATTATCCCTATAACTTATTACACTTTCTTGCAAATCCTTGACCTCTAGAAAGGAATATTTATATTTCAAGTAAAATTAAACACATTAATACATCTATCCCACGACTATACTTTTTTCTTTCTTATTATTACATTAGGTGCATTATATAAATTTTCTTTTAAGAAAATATTTAAAAATGTTTTTATATAATTTATTTTAATTTTTATAATATAAATTATATATTAAATTCAAAACTTTACTCAATTCTTTTATCATTATCAAAAATTACCAAAAAATAATTAAATACATAATATTATGATTTGTCTCAAATATGTCTAAGAAGTAACTTAATTTTACTATTAAATTTATTGATGTAGAGGATCAATTTTAACTTACCCTACTACATCATATGATAAATAAACTTAAGTAAATATATTAAATAATTAAAATAAAAATAATATCAAGGAACTAAATATGAAATAAATATTTAACCAATCAACTTGTCACTTGACTTTATTATCTCATTTGTCTTTTCCTCTTAAGTCATTCATTAAGAAGTCATTTATAATAATATTTATTAGCCTTTTGATATTTATTAGCCTTTCGATAGAACACAAGAGAAAGATGAATTGTATAGGTGAATTTTTATTTTTAAAATTTAATGAATAAATTGACTATTTTAATATATGATTACATCAAATTCACAAAAAGTAATTGCAATATCCAGTTTTCGAAACATGCTTAAGGTTAGAACCCCTAGATCATTGTGAATGAGCAATAGCATTGAGAGCATTTCATTCATATGCATACCACTAGCATACACACAAGAATTATAATTGGTACACATTATAAAGATAGCATATGCACTCAATTAATATATTCCGGGATATGAAAGAATTAAAATGAACATGATGTGAGTTATGAATTGTTATGTTCTAAATTTTGCTTTGATTGGATTCAAATTAGTAATATGGAATTAATTGTTATTAATTGGGAGAGTGGTGAACTAATATGTACATTTGGACTAGGAAAAATGTCAAATGGTAAGATAAATTGATACATGAAAAATTAGGGTGACTAAGCCTAAAATTGAGTGACATTTAGCATAATTAAATGAGTGACAATAGACTAGTAATTAAATGACAATGGACCAATTATTGTGTGAAAAGTGGATTAATAATTAGGAGACATGTGAACTAGTTAATTAGTGACATATGGCAACTTATTGGGTGGATTAATGGCAGCATCTTAAGTGGGCAAATGGTTAACTGCCTTAAGACATATGTCTTTGAAAATTGGTGACATTTAGTATGTTGATGAAGCAAAGTTTCTGATGTTTCCCTCATTTTTGCTTCACCACCGAATTTGCTCCTATCTTCTATCTGCATTTTGGTTTAGCCCTAGCTCAAATTACTACAAAAAAGCTAGACTTTAATCCGTCACAAAATAGTCAAGAAACCAGCCTATTGTTACCTTCACCTTGTTGTCGAAAACTAGCTCATTTTCACTTTAGAATTGTGTTGATTTTGTTTGCTTGGAAGGATAGCTTATCTTGAAGTTTTAAGCCAAAATTGGAAGCTTTAAAACAAAATTGGAAGCTTTAAAAATAATTAACAATATAATCTTTATGGAAAGATTAATAGTATGAGAATGATACTTGAATTGGAATGAAATGTCTATGGTATTGGTGATGATATGTGCTGGAAATGTGTTGGATAAACTTTGATGTTTTCTACTTGTTCTTGGTGTGTGAAAAACGTGGGTATTAGATTGATTCAAGGATGAATTAAATCTGGATTTGAAGAATAATGAAGGTGAATGTATGCTAAAGGAAGATATAAATACAGTTCTCTTGAATTGAGAAAGAATTAGGACTATATGCATGATAACGTATGTTCTGGTTTGATTTTTGATGCATGAAAGACCATGATTTGTGAGCTATCAATTGAATAATTTTGAGCTAGATTTGGAGTATAATTCAGGTCTAAATGAGGTTGCATATTGAAAATGAATTTTGGAAAAATTGAAGTGGTTGATGTGTGTCTAAGTTGGATACATTCATGGAAAAATGAAGGGAGAAAATGCAGAGCACGATTATGGCCTTAAGTGCATGATGGTGGCCTGGTAAATTAGGTTCTATCACGACCATGGCAGAGTCCCCACAATAGTGTCCTGTTGCACAAGCTTCTGTCACAATCGTGGGAAGGTTTATCACAATCGTGGGATAGTATAAAGAGTGAAATGTTGTCTTTTAAGTGATGTTTGAAACAACTAATGCTAAGGTACTTTATTATGGTACATATGGACTTCATTGAGGCTTAAAATGAATCTATTAAATAAGTTGGTTGAATGTTTGATAAGTTGAAGTTATTAAATGATATTATAACTTATGGAAGAGATTGTATGATAATAAAGTATTTAAGTTAAAATGAAGGAGTGCTAAAAGAATGAAGATGTTCTTATAATGTAAGATTGGTTAAGAAACGAGAATAAGGACACATACCCGGGAAAGTCATTGAGCATGCATTAAAAATAACGTATGTATGTATGTACATGATTGAATATGTATTTGATTGATCATCTTTATAATGTGAATTTATGTGTATTGAATGATTTTAGACGCATAAATCGAACCTCATAATCCAAACATTACTGGTCCATTAAGACAATAGCATAATCTAGAGCATGCTGTGAGTCAACCTAAATGTCTTCACTAAGATTGACTTATTTCTGTTTAATTTTCAGTTACTGAACTGTTAATGATTTGATTATGATAATTTCATACTTTAATGGTCCAATGAGTTTGATAATTGGGCTTGTATTGGGAGTGTTCTGATTGCATATGAAACTGAAAGATATCTATATTTGGGTCGGAACGGTACGGATCTCATTATACTGAGATTTTCTTTAAAGTTCAAAATAATTTTTCTCTTAATTATGACAAATTATATTCATTATTCCCTAAATGTAATTTAATACCTAAAAATTTCTCTAGGCAGCTTAATTTAGTCTTAAATGTGTAAACATTTTTTAAGCTTACAGTTGTAAATACTTAGACATTTTTCTTGATTTCTTATCTTAATTTTTTAATACAAACTCTAGATATCTCTTTAGGTTTGTGGTTAAATAGTTAGATATTTCTCTAAGTTTTTCATTCCATTCTTGTGCCATGGATACCTCTAATGTTTTAAAAATCAAATTAAACCCATAAGATAAGACACTTAAAGTTTAAAAGATTCAATCAATAGATTATCATAAAATTGGTTAAAGATTGAATAAAATAAAAGAATTTGAAATAAGATTAAAGGAGACTATCATTAATTTAAAGTTTAATTGAAAGGAGAGACTATTAAATGGAAATTAGTTAGTTTATTTTGGTTTATAAAAATCAATTAGTTTACAAAAATTGATTGATTACTTAATAAATTGATTAATTTTAACAACAAGAGCTATTAAAGTAAATTAAACCAAAAAGTCAGTCGATTCAAGATTTTCACAATTTAACCACCCGAACTAGTTTGATTTTTTAATCATAGCTTCTATAGGCCCTTTTCAAATTCAATTCCATGTGTTATATACCCCTTTAGGCCTTTTTAGTTTTGTTTTGTATCTTAATTGATTATTGTTAAATCTTAGATACATTGTAGGCTTTCTTAAATCCAATATTTTTTTATCTTAATATAAAAGCTTAGATATATCTATAGGTTCTCAAATCCTAAGTTCATTTGATCTATTAATTATTTTATTTCTAGTTTATTTTTTAATTTCTAATTAATTCATTTTACCATGATGGACTTTAGTTGTCTTGATGCGCTATTGTTGTAAAATATAAATACGTATGGCTTACATGTTCTTATAAAATAAGATTACTAAAGAAGGGATGTTATAGACCCTTAAATTTGTCCTATATAATTTTTATTTGCAAAAATTAAAAATAAAAAAGAAGAAATAAATAAATTTAAAATATATTTTATTTGTTGATTCTTACGTTTATATTGGTCCAATATGACTCTCATTAATTATAGGTATTTTTATCATTTTGTTTAATTTTTTCTTAATAAATATATAACTGTCATTTTTAATTTTTAATTTTCCAAACCCTAACACTATTTTTTTAAGATTTAATTTGAAGATATAATTATTTTGGTTTTAGGATTAGAGATTAAGGAATTTTATACTAAAAAGATATTAAAAATTGCATAAGGATTAATTTATGAAGGAGGAATGAAATGCAAAAATAGAAAATAGAGAGTTTGTTTAATAAAATAAAATTAAAGTGTTGAAAACGATAGTATATAATTGGTTTCAACGCTACACAAAATTTAAGAACATAAATAATAAACGATAGTGATAAATAAAACTTAAAACGATGGACAAACAAAGGAAGGGCAAACAACAAAATGATTAGAAGAAGTGCAAAAAGTAATGTGCTCAAACGCCGACGTTGAAAACAATATTGTAAGGAACATCATAAAATGACAATGTGAACTGTTAGGAAAGCACTAAAGGAAGTCGTAAAACAGTAGGATTCATGTATAGAATAAAAAATAAAAGCAAAAGAAATAACAAGGGGGTGAATGAAATACAATAGTGATTATCAGCAAGTCAACCATACATAACAATAGGAAAAAATAAAATGACGTGAAGTAAGGAAGATGAAAATAACTACTTGTGTCATAATTAAGGAAATTTCCTCCTTTCTTTATGACATATGGTGATTATTTAGTGTTAAAATATAGATAGACACCATCTTTTACTATTCAGAGAGAGTGTAAAATCATTTGAGGACTTTTGATTTATTTCATTTGATATAATGGACTAAATGCTTAAATATATATTTTGTTTCTTTATAAAAAGAAAAAACATGAGACTAATCATTACACGCTATGTGTCGTTAAAAATCTTCCAAACTTTAACAATGTTGTTCTTTTTTATTTTGGTTTAGTTAAAATGTTGTTGTCTTCCCTAACACAATCATATAGTCACTACGTAGATCTAATTTCAGACACTGAAATTGAAAATTCAATAGTTCTTAAAATCTCAAGTAAAAAGTTCCTCCTGAAAACGTAGTGCATAAAGCGCAACTTAAATGATTTTGCAATTTTATTGTGGGAGTGTTTACAAGTTGGTAACCTTTCAATTTTGAGTGTCTAATCACTATACCATGTGACAGTTTAACTTGATGGCAATAACAAAGAATACAATAAGGATAATAAATAAAAGGAACATGGAAGAGAGATCACCAACCAATTATAGAAGACTTTTATTTTATAAGTAAATCCACTCTTCATCTCTTTATTGAAAACAAATATCTTTATTTATATTATGAAAGGGGACTACTAACTTTTTTAAAGCCTATTCAATTGGGTTGTTTGGACATAATAAAGACTCCCTATCCAACAGTTGCCATACCATTCATTCCATTTTTACAAGTTGACCTATCCAAAATTTAACTTGCAAAACCACTTTAGGTTATCAACTTTCAACAGTATCCAAACGCCTTATTTTAAACCTTTATAATAAAACTTGTTTCATAAAAAATAAAAATAAAAATCACATCCGTTAAGATTGAATATAAAATATTTATATATGATAAAGAGGAAACACAGAGACAGATGCGCAATCATAAACAATACAACTATTACCAAAAACATTTGCCTTAAATTACACGACAAACACCAAAAAATGTCTAAACGCTAAATCTTGCATGGTATCAGTTTGCAAGCACAAGAGAAACAAACAATAACAACCATACAAACAAAACATAGGAAATCTTACTCTAAATAATTAATCTGTCAAATCCACACTGCTTACTTCGCCTCTCCCAATCCAATTTTTATCCCCTCCGCTTTCCAACTTAGTAGAATGACGTCTGTCAACTTACTGCTGCGCACACTGCACCCTCTGGGCACCACCATGCATATCCTCATCTTCATCATATGCCTCTTGGCCCCTCTGCTGCTTCCTCCTCATTTCCTCTTCAATGTTAACATCATGTAAGGTAGTCTCCTCACACTCATCCAGCTCCATGTCAGTCAGCTGGACCGAAGTTCTGGGTGGAAGCACTCCCTCTAGGGACTTGCATTGTTCAGGGCTCAGGCTGTCTGGGAAATCAACACTAAAATGAATATACAACTTGCCCCTCATGAATGGCCTTTGATACATGGGCATTCCCTCATCGTTTATGGCCTTGTACTGATCTGTTGGTGACAAAAATTTGTCAGGTACAACTGACCGGCTAAAAATTAGTGACAAAAACTTCTCCACTAGAGGAATATGATTTTCAGTCAACATAACAATCATCCAATGATGCAATATGGATAATGTGTCTCTAAAGAACATATGCAATATTTATACCAATCATAGCTAAGTCATAGTAAGGCGAAATTAACTGCAATTAAATCTCTCCAATTAAATGCATGTATACTGGGAGGAATGACATGGAACTGTATCACTGGTTTGGAAAAAACCAAGAAGGAAACTAGATCAAGAAAATATTTAAACAAAAAAAAAAAAGAGGATGAAGGACAGAAATGAGGAAAAGGAAAAAGAATTTGGAAGAAAACTTGCTGCACTTCAAAAACATATCCGTATCCCTATCCTGAACTGTTAAACTTCAAAGAAACCAACTATAAAGAAATAACAAGCATATCGGGGGGAAATTAATTTTTCTACAGCTGAGTTTGAAACTGAATAGAGCCAAAGAGGTTCAATGCATCTTACCAGGCTTGACAACTTCCCCAGGTTGAGATTTAATTAGAAGCTGCCTTCCGTCCAAATGAGTTATTATGAACTGGAAGCCACAGAGTGCCTCCATAAGAGACAGTGCGTGTTCAACAAAGAGGTCCTCACCCCTTCGAGTAAATTTAGGGTGCTCTTTTTGTTGCAGGACAAAAACAATGTCCCCTGTGACAGTGTCAGGCTGCAAAAGACAAACAAAAATCAATGAGCATATGAACTAAAATCACAAGAATTTCAAGAACTGTCTCTGATGAATGCTTAGTTAAAAGAAAAAAGATATGTGAGCATTCCAACTTACAGCTTCATCAGCTTCTCCAGGGAATGTAATCCTTTGCCCATTTTGCATACCCTTCTCAACAATAACCTCCAATACTTTCTTCTCCTGAATAACTTTTTCACCCTTGCACTGGGGACATCGGTCTTTATCATTAATGGTTTCACCAGTACCCTTGCATTCATTGCAAGGATGCTGCATTTGTTGGATCATAGAAGGTCCAAGGTGCCGTATGGAGACTTTCATTCCAGAACCTTGGCAACCAGAACATTTCATTGAAGCACCTGACTTTGACCCTTTACTGTGAAGTTCAACACAAGGAAACCCATCTTAGCCAGAAAAATATACAAAACTTACCAAGCTAAAAAAGATTATTCAATAACAGAATACTTACCCTTTGCACTTGGAACATATAACATTGCGTGAGAGAGACAGTTTCTTGGACGTACCATTGTACAGATCCTCCAAAGAAACCTTTAGAGGATGGATCACATCCTCACCCCTTCTCTGCCTTCTGCCTCTACTGGTACCACCAGCTAGTGAAAAGAAATGTGCATTTAAATATAATAGTATTCACTCCAAAACTTTGCCAAGGGGGATTTAAGAATCCTTACCTCCAAAGGGGTTGCCACCAAAGAATGACTGGAAAATATCAAATGGATCATGACCACTGCCGCCACCACCCATTCCTTCCTTGAGGGCATCCTCACCATACTGATCGTATATCTCACGTTTTTCTGGGTCACTGAGAACCTCATATGCTTGGGCTAACTCTTTGAACTATATCAAAGGAAAATTATTACCAATCAACTTGACTGCCACTCTCACAACACACTGGTTAACAAAATTCAACACAAAAGAAAATAAAATTTGGAAAGGAAAAGATAAGCCAGTTAATCAAGTAGCAAAATTCACTGATGCCAGATAAACCGAGTATCAGGTTTCATTTCTTTATGGACACAGAACGAAAATATGAGCTAAATAGGCAGTCAAGAATACATCAACTTGCTGCAATTCTGAAGCAGCCGAAAACGGCCAGTCACACATAGAGTAACACTATTAGAAAATCAAAATCACCACTGCAATATCTTGAATTGCACGTAGGAATTTCTTCCACTCCAGCACTTCAGTACACCAACCATTTGACTCGGATGCTATATTACACCAAGCATAAATTACGATCAACAAAAATTCTCCTAGAAAATTCACAGCAGTCAGTGCCTGTACAATCCAACCACTATTTACAACTAACCTATTGATGGACCAGATATATTCTACCATTGGACTAAATCCATCATCACAAACTCAAACAAAAGACACAAGATCTCAAAATTTGTTCTCTTCAATCCAAGATCAACAGAATCTCCAATTCAACAAGCTGATCCATCAAAAGCACATATACCTTTTCGGGGTCACCACCCTTGTCAGGATGATTCTTGATGGCTGCTTTCCTATAAGCCTTCTTTAGATCGTCCTGAGAAGCGTTCTTTGAGACCCCAAGAATCTCATAGTACTTTGTGTTATCGCTCTTCTTGGGTGCTCTCCCAAACATTTTCACTGACTGTTATTATTGCTTCAGATCCCAAAAACGAAAGACCCAGAACCAAAACAAAGATCAGAAACCAAAGACTTTAAATACCCATAAAGCAAAATCCAAAATTTAACAAAGAAACGCAATAATTGGAGACCGTACTATACTCTCTGAGGCTGGGTTCCAGAGAGCCACAGGAAGCTCACGCGAGACGGCCAAGGGAGGGAGAGGAGAGCAAGAGAGGATTTGCAGTTGCGGTCAAAGTTGGGTATTTAAGGTAGGGAATTGACGGTGTAGATTCTCTCATAGGTTATTACAAAGATTTTGCAACTAACTCCAAGTTCACTTCGAAAGTGTGTCAAAGTCTAATTACGGCGGTTTAATTCGCTTCAAAAGTGTGCCAAAGTCTAATTACGGTGGTTTAACACTCGTAATTCAACTCAATCTTATCAAATCCCTTTATGTTTATTTGGTTGCTGTCTTTAAGACGCAGAAACGAAACAGAATAAAAATTTAGAGACAGAACAGAACAAAAATTAGAGACAGTAAACTGTTTGGTTATGAAGAACAGAATAAAAAAAAATTTCTTCGTCTGGAGGACAAAATATGTTTGGTTGCAATAGACAGAACAAAAAATTAGTATCAATGATTAAAATACCCCTACAGTATAATATGATTAGAAATATGTAATTCATTTACTATTTTATAATTCTATCAATATTTATTTTAAGTGTATTTGAAATTTTTAATTACGATGAAATAATTACAATATAATTAATTAAATTATTATTATTATATAATTAATTACATTATATTT
>JANQBM010000004.1:22653428-22675475 GCA_025594535.1 Erythroxylum domingense
TAATTTTAAGTTGGAATTAGAGATGAAATTGATGAGGAATTGAAGTATAATTAAGGTATAATTGAGGTATAATTAATGGACTAATATAAAGATGTTTTGAATTTGATATGAAGGTGTTAGAATATGGAGAAATTGAAGGAAAATGGAGAGTGAACACTCAGATCACTCATCGCACGATCGTGGGCAATGTTTTGAAGTGAATTTTTGTTTTGTTTTGTGTGATTATTGAATTAACTAGGGATAAGTCAGTTTACTTTGGTGCATATGGACTTGATTGAGGCTTGAAATGAACTTGGATATTTGCTTGATTAATTGGTTAAGGGTTTGATAAGTTTAGGTTGTTAATTGATGCTATAACTTAAGGAATGGATTGTTTTGAAATCAATGTATCTAAATTTGGAAATTATGAGTTGTTAAAGGAATAAAGGTGTTCTTATGAATACAAATGTGATCCAAAGGATATGAGTAATGTATTAGGAATGAATAAATGAGAATTAAGAAATTGTGTGAATATATAATGCTAGAAAAGGGTTAGTGAATGTATGGTTGATGAATTTAGAATAGTCAAGTTTACTTAAGGTATAAACCTAATTGTAAACTAGTTATATCCAAGCTATGATATATGAATGGTTATAACTTGTGAATAAGGATACTTACCCGAAAAGTCAATTGAACATGCATTGAACACATATATATGTGCATGATTGAATATTTATATGATTGACCAACTTAGTAATGTGTAAAATATGTGTGTATTGCATGACTAAAGAAGCACAAATTGATCGTCAGCATCCAGACATTATCGGATCATCAAGGCAATAGCTTATCTGGAGCATATTATGAGTTAACCTAGATTTTTTCTCACTATGATTGAATTGTTTTCGATTATTTCTCACTATAATTGAATTGTTTTCAATTAACATATTGAACTATTATTAATATGATTATGATAATTCTAAACATTGATGGTATGAGGAGCTCGATATTTAGGATTACATTAGAAGTGCTTTCTAATTGTATGTGAATATGGAAAATGTGTACTCAACTGAATGTTGAATGCCAGACTCTGATACGATTAATGTGATAAATGACTATGCCCATTAAATGAAAGTTATTGATAACATATTATGTGAATTGATGGATTCTATCACATTATTATGCATGATCAGATAAAGGAGTTATGACCGGAGTGACCAATGTGAAAAAGATATTAAAGCTCATAAATGTGCACAAAAAGCCACAGGCTCAATTATTAATAAGCCCGATATTCACAATAGATGGTATCCCAACAAATACGGAACAGTAAATAGGCGCTCGGTCACAACAAAGTAAAAATAAAAAAGTAGTCATATGTGCATTTGCATGTGTGTGTGTGTGTGTGTGTGTGTGTGTGTGTGTGTGTGTGTGTATCATGTGAATGATTGTGAAGAATTACTAAATTGTGTTGATATAATGATATGTAATGTTTGTGTACATATTGATAATATTGAATGATGTGATACATTTGCTGAATTGGGAAATACACTTATGAATTTGGTTTATACTTGTGATATTTGTGTTCTGACTTGAGTGAGCACGTCGATGATGGTTTACTTACTGAGCTCACAAACTCATCAAAATTGCAATGTTGATTTTCAAGTACAAGGGAGACCTAGCTTCTAAGGTGATTTAATAGAAGTTTAGTACCGTCAATTTTGGAAACAAGAATGGCTCAAAGGTCTGGTCAGTTGATACCTGCGAAGTTTAGATAGAATACTTTTATTTAGCTTCTCATTTCATGTTGAACTTTTTGTATAGAACTTTAAACTCCCAAATGTTATATTATGTATAAACATGGATTATTAAATGTAATGACAATGTAAGTTTCATTTTGTAAATTAAATGAGGAGTTTTGATCTTTGGAAATAATTATGTTATGTATGATACCACAATAAGTTGACGTGATTGTTCTAACATGCCATTCTTATAGGGTATGTCCTTTAATATCCTCTGAATGTTTAGGCTTATGCTCTATAGTAGTGGTGTGTTACACTTCAGTAATAGTACTAATTTCTAAGCTATTAGCCATTAGAGGGGGAAAATCATCTCGAGGACTTATCAATATATGATTGGAAGTATTTGCCTTCACGTCTAGGGACTCTAAAGTATCCGTTGTAAAGATATGTAAAGGTTTTGCATGTGTTTCAGTTTCCTTTCCCTTTTAGGGAGGAGAAGGATTAGGAAGAGTTTTAGGCTCCTCACCTTTTAGAGTTAGTCTCCTCATAAGGGATATTATACTCCTTTATAGAGCTTCCCAATACCTCACCCACTATTTTATCTTATACTAAGACCACTGGATGAGTGTTCTTACCCATGGTAGAGTTGATATCTTGACTTCGAACTTTTTCGTGTCTAGGTTCCATACCCTTAGCTTGCCTCTCTTTAATGGTTTTCAAGGGTAAGTAGCTTGATTGTCTCTTATACTAGCTCCCTTTTGCCATTATATCTCATCACCCTTAAGGAATCAAGGAATGGTCTTTCCAACTTAACCTTAATGCACATACTAGCTAAACCAATCTCCTAACATTTGTTGTATTCTCATCTAGAGCCAAGGGAATCTTGAGAGAGCTAGCTAGGTAGCTCAATACTTAAAAAAATAATACTCTAGGGGTACTTGATGGATTCACCTATAAAGGGATGGTTTTCAAGTTGGTTTTGTCCAATAAACTACCCAACTCCCACTTCTTGAGAAAGAGAGGTCTACCTTAAATATGCTAAGGAATAAGGTCCATTCTTTCTATGCTATGTCCTTAGAGTTGAATATGAAGATATAAAAATCATCTTACTAACTAGGGCATCGATAAGTCCTTAATTTATCTCGTTAGCATTTTGCCATTAATTCATTGTAGGAAATGTGAGTCTCTTATCAAGGAACCATCCCATCAAAGCATCTTTTCGTTTTAGAACACCCTGTTATAAGACCTAAAGAGATGGAGCTATATGAGTACTAATATCACTTGGGGGATGTATCTGAGCTTGCCAAAGGAGTCAGAATCCTTTGCCACTTAATTCTGTGAGTTTTTTGTAGTATAAGACTTACATTGAGGATTAATAGTAATGGTTCAAGGTTTACAAGTAAGGTAGACAATAAAGAGGGGTTTGTAGGGTTGTCCTTGTTTGCTAACATTTCACCATTAATAATAAAATTTTAGAAAATTAAGGAATATGGGATAAAAGGAATGAGGGTGGGCTACTGGAAAAATAAAAAAGATCAAACCTACCTTAAACAGAGAAGGAAAGGACAATACGAAGTTAGAGGGATAACGAGTTCCTATTGCCTATATACAGGTTATTAGAGATATAAGTATAAAGGTGCTAAGACTAAAGTAAAGTCGAAAAGAGGAGATACAAAGTATTTTTATATTGATGTCGAACTATACAAAGGATCCTCATTGAGTTGTTTCCCATTTATAGGAGTTATGGATGAGCTTACCAAGAATATCCAAGCGATATGCCTTGGTGTATTTTGTTTGATGATAACATTGTTTTAATAGATTAAAAAAAGAAGGTATTAATGACAAGCCATAACAATGGAAGGATACACTAGAGTTAAAAGACTTTAAAGTGAGTAGGACTAAAACTGAGTACGTAGGGTATAACTTTTCGGGTCGTAGGGTTGCATCAGATGTAGAGGTTCAGATTGGTGCCGAAGTTATGCCATAAAGAGATTGTTTTAAGTACCTTGGATCTACCATCAAAGTAGTAGAGAGATAGATAACAATATAGTTCGCAAATCCGAGTGGTTAAAATGGAGGAGCGTCTCATGATTTTTATATGACAAGAAAATATCACTCAAGTTAAAAGTTAAATTCTGTCATTTAACAATTAGGTCGGCCATGCTTTGGAGGCTATATTTTGGCCAATCAAAAAAGTGTATAGCTTTAAGTTAACGGTGGCAGAGATGGGGATACTTCATTAAATGTGCAACCTTACAAGAAGAGATAAGATCATGAATAAATTGGAGAGACATAAGTTGAGAATGCCTAACATTGATAGTAAAATGAGAGAGACATGACTTAGGTAGTTCAGATATGTTAAGAGGAGACATCTTGACGCCCCAATAAGAAGATACGAGAAGATTGTACTTAGGAACTGTAAGTAAAGAAGAGGAAGACCCAAGAAGAATTGAAGGAGGTTATCAAGATAGATGTAACCCTACTAGATCTTACCAAAGACTTGACCCTCAATGGGAAACTTTGGAAAACTAAGATACAAGTAAATGACGTTACATAGAGAGCTTCTTCTCTTTTCATATACCTTTTAAACCTTTTTCTTCGATTCTCGTGTCCCAAAATTTTTTCATGGTAGAAATTGTTATTTTATTTATTTATTTATTTATTCTTTTACCAATGGCTTGTTTGTTTTATTTACTTACTTTTTTCATGTCTGTTTATTTATTTAGTTACTTTTACCTTTATTTTTATTTTTAGTTTATTTTTGTTTTTATTTTTTTTTTTATTTATTTTTATTTTTCATATTATTTTAATCTTTTCATTTGCGTATTTATTTATGTGTTTATCTATTATTTTCTTTCAACTATTTTCAAAATTCTTTTTTTAGGGTCTATCGAGAACAGCTTCTCTATTAAGGATAAAGCTGCATATTTCTTGACTTCCCAAGACCTTGCATACGAGCAGAATTCTTCCTAAATCATCATTCTTATTTTTGTTGATATGGATAAATCATTTGGACTCTCCCTTGTAAGGATTGCTTGTAAAGAAGACTTACCATCAATCCATACTTTTTCATCTTAACATAAAAAGCATGGAGAAAATGAACTATAGACCTTAAGTTCTAAGGCTACGATTAGTTTTATCCGTCTAAAATCTATCAATTTCATCTAATATGTACAAATTACAGAATGGTTTAACAATTATAAGCGCCACAATATACTAAAATAAACATTTAGTCTCCAAGATAAACTTAATTAAAGTTTGTGCGAAGAGATTTACAGTGACTACAAATATTCTTTAAGTCTTATCTATTAAATTTTATAAAAGCATTTCTGTCTATCCCCCAATAATTATTAACCGACGACCTAATCTTTAGTGACCTCATTCACGAGAAGACAATATTATATGTGTATATATATATAATAGTCATGTACCGTTAATTGATGTTGTGAAGAAACTCACGATTCTCCACCAATATTTGACACAAAGCAACATATCTGAGTTAACAAGGGGACGGACATTTGGGAATTTAGGGATTTCTTATGAGAGTGTATGATGTGATGTCGAGAACATTCCAGCCTTGACAGATAATAAAAGTCGATGGTCTGATAAGCCACAAGTCAAAATGCAAAGTATAAGATGAAATGAAGAATACGACAGAGACTTGATAAAAACGCAAGGACATGACGCAAGGAACTTCATATAAAATGCAGAGTATAAGTAAAAAATAAGGCAGTGCTAAGGACTTGACAAAATTAGTCCATACAAGAATAAGTTTTTAAGTGACTCATGTGAGAGTCACATGAAGTCACCTTGAGCTGATCCATTATATCTCTGTGACGTTAACTGTATGAAGGAACCAGCTACATAAAGACTATAAAAGGACAGAAGCATTCATCAGTACATACATATAACATTGAACACACATAATTCTTTAAGTATTTTTCATTGTAATCAAAGACTCAGAGAGTGTAAGAACTAGAGTGAAAAAGTTCCAAAGTGTGCTAGGGTACTTATTTATGGGTACTAGGAGAGTTCAAAGACTCTTGCAAGTATTTTAGAAAACACTCAATCTCTGTAAACTTTCTCTTCTTCTTAATCTTAGTGAAACCAACTACGTGATTTTGATCCTTGGACGTAGATAGCATTAAGCTATCGAACCAAGTAAACTCTGTGTGTTGATCTTCTTCTTCTTTCTTGCATATTATGCTAACCTGAAAAAAAATTCAAAATCACCTTTATCAGTATCTTCCAACGTAAAGATAGCAAAACTTGAAAGTTTATTCTCAACAGAATTGGAATCAGAGCTATCTGAAACCTCCTGGGCATTTCTTGGCTACTCAAAGCATCAAGATTCATCAAGATTTTCTGTAAGTAAATTTCTTATTGTGTTTCTTTAAACTACAGATAAGATGGTAGGAAAAGAAATGGATGTGATTACTGGAAAAGAAGACTTCACCATCTGGAAACTCCAGATGCAAGCTCTTTTTGAGTCCTATGATTGCTAAGGGGCTATTGAAGATCAGTATGATCTTGAGACTGATCCAATAAAGAAACTTAAAATGCAAAGACTTGCATATTGCAAGTTAATGCTTCACTTATCACTAACAGTGATAAGAAAAGTGCATAATTGTAACACTGCATAGAAGCTATGGATCAAACTTGATGATCTTTATGCAAAGAAGTGTCTTCCTAACAAGATGACACTTCTCCATAATCTTGCTAACTATAAGATGAACACCTCTGTCTCTTTAGATGAAAACTTAGACTATTTCTTTAAGCTAGTTCAAGACTTAGAAGTTACGGATGAAAAAATATCTGAGGAGCATCAAGCTGTAGTGATTCTAAAGGCTTTACCTTCTAAATTCAATACGTTCAAGAAGGTAATTAAGCATGCTAGTGGAGAACCCCTCACTGTAAAGAGGGTGTTAGACTCACTAATGGAAGAAATAGTAGATGTTAACCCTTTTAAGAAAGAGGCAGAAGTGATGTTTGTAGAGAACAATCATGAAAAGAAATCTCATAAGAAAAATAGCAAGAAAGGAAGGAGGCAGATGGGAAGTGGAAAGGATAAGCACACCAAAGAAGGTGAAGAAAAGAAGAAAAAGGGAAAATGAAAGATGTGCTATTATTGTCATAAGGTGGGACATTTTGCAAGGGACTGTAGAAAGAAGAAAAGGGACAAGGCTACAGAAAGTGGAGATGCAGGAAATATAGAAAAACCAGAAGACTCAAATGGTGATGAGATTCTGGCAGTCACTGAGGACAGTGAAGACCTGAGTAGAGAATGGACTTTTGACTCAGGCTGTACAATGCATGTGACGCCACATAGAGACTGTTTCACTATATTTGAACTAGTCACCGTCAAGGTTAAAATGGCAGATTCTTAGGCAACAAAGGATAGAGAGGATTGGAGGTGTTTCCATCAACATGTTTGATGGAAAGAGAAGGATCCTCAGTAATGTCAAATTTGTGCCTAGAATAAGGAGAAATTTGATTTCTGAAAGCTTGTTGGATAAGCAAGGATTTTAGATCAGATCAAAAGATGGACTCAGAGAAATCCTAAGTGACGGTAGAGTCATTATTAGAGGAGTTGAAAGGGGTGGGCTATACTATGTCATAGGCTCAACAGAAGTCAATCAAGTTTCAGAGAATGAAAGTCATGAACCAACCAAGCAATGGCATGCAAGGTTGGGTCATGCAGGGAACAAAAGCTTGTTCCATCTCTCTAAAAAAGGCTTAATCCCTAAACAAAACCTACAGAAGTTGGAGTTCTATGAATCTTGTGTGCTAGGAAAGCATCACAGATCCAGTTTTCAAAAGGGAGCTCAGAGAGCCACAGAGATTATAGAATATGCTCATAATGATCTCTGGGGGCTAGCTCAAGTACCTACAGTAGGAGGGAACTTATACTTTATGTCCATTATTGATGACAAATCTAGAATGTGTTGGGTATATCCAATGAAGAGAAAGGATGAAGCAATGAAGCACTAGAGAATTTCATAAGATGGCATACACATATGGAAAATCAGACTGGGAAGAAGTTAAGATTCCTAAGGACTAACAGTGGATTAGAATACTGCAACAAAGAATTTTAAGATTATTGCAGCAAGAAAGGAATCCTAAGGCACAAAATAGTAAGATTCACACCTCAGCATAATGGAGTTGCTAAGAGACTCAATAGGGCTCTCCTAGAAAAGAAAAGGTGTATATTACTCTCTTCAGGTTGCTCACACTCTCTATGGGGAGAAGCAATTAGGACAGCAGCCTACCTAGTTAATAAGCTCCCCATATCTACTAATGACTACAAGACTCCACAAAAAGTGTGGAATGGTAAGAAGCCAAATCTGACTCATCTAAGGATTTTTAGATGTGCTACTTATGCACATTAGAAGGAAGGAAGCTGGAACCTAGAGCAGTAAAGGGAGTATTCCTAGGTTATCCAGAAGGAGTCAAAGGTTACAAGATTCTACTACTTTAAAAAGGACGCTTCAAAACTATTATAAGTAAAGATGTAATCTTCAAGGAAGATGAATTTCCTCTATTGAACAGAAACTCCTCAAGATCAGACCTCCAAAAGGAAGTTCAGGACCAATTTGGATTACCAAGTAGCTCGGTCCCCTTCTATGTACCTCCAGAAACAGAAAGAGGAGGCAGTACCCAATCTCTTGATGTGGAACCTATACAAGGATCTACACATCATGAACAAAGGACAGAAGAAACTGAATGTAAGAGTGAGGAGGGAGCCCCACATATAATTATAGATGAACCTCAAAGAGATATACTGACTCAAACTTAGTTGAATTTGCATGTCTTGTGGCTGAATCTATAGAATATAGGGCACCTGAATCCTTTGAAGAAGCAATGAGCAGACATGATGCTGAAAAATGGAAGTTGGCTTGCAAAAGTGAATGCACCTCCCTAATGAAGAATAAGACCTGGGTTCTAGTGCCTAAACCTCTTAAAGCAAAGATGATTGAAAACATATGGATATTCAAGCTAAAAGAGGGAGCTACAGAGGCTAAACTTAAAATATACAAGGCTAGGCTAGTGGCCAAGGGATATGGGCAGAAGGAGGGAGTTGACTACAAGAAAATCTTCTCACCAGTAGTCAAGCTCAAGACAATCAGACTCATCCTAGTGCTAGATGCAATATATGATTGGGAGATCCATCAAATGGATATAAAGACAGCTTTCCTATATGGAAAGCTTGAGGAAACTATCTACATTAAGCAACCAGATAAAGAAAAGCCCAATCATGTCTGTTTACTTCAAAAATCCCTATATGGGTTGAAGCAAGCACCTAGATAATAGAACAAGAAGTTCCATGAAGTAGCAAGTGATATAGACTTCACTAGGAGTGGCTATGACTATTGCCTATACTACAAGGACCTAGGAGAAATTAAAGTTGTCTACATGCTAGTGTATGTAGATGACTTGATCATTACTGGAAAGAACCTCGGCAGTATAGTGGAAGTGAAGAATGCCCTATGTGATCATTTTGAAATGAAGGATACGGGAGAAGCTCAGAAACTCCTAGGAATGCAAATCATAAAGAAGGGGAGGGATGGGAAGCTATGGTTAAGTCAAAAGAATTATATTAAAACGGTTCTTGTATAGTTCAATATGGAATAGGCAAAACCAAGTCCTATCCCTATAGGCTCACATTTGAAAATGTTGGCCAGTAATTGTCCTCAAATAGAGGAAGAAAAGAGATCTATGGTTAACTACCCCCATGATGTAGGAGTAGGTAGTATTATGTACATAATGTTGTGCAGAAGACTAGACCTAGCCTACTCAATCAGTATCCTAAGCAAGTTAATGGCTAGTCTAGGATTTGAGCACTGGCAAGGACTGAAGAATGTCCTCAGATACCTTGCTGGCACTATAAAATACGGTTTGTGTTTCTCTAAAGCTAAATCAGATAATTCTAACAATATATGCATACAAGGCTTTGTGGATGCAGATTATGCAACAGACAAAGACAACAGAAAATCAATTTCAGCATACTACTTCACATTAGTAGAAAACACAATAAGTTGGAAATCACAACAGCAATCAACAGTGTCATTATCAACCACAGAGGTAGAATACTACACAATCACAGAGGGTGTAAAAGAGCTAACATGGTTGATAGGAATTTTAAAGGAAATATAGGTTAACCTAGCAAAATCGACAGTATATACAGATAGTCAAAATGCTCTTTACCTGAGCAAAGATCCTGTCTTGCACAAGAGGTCCAAGCATATAGACGTACGGCTCCACTTCGTCAGGGACAGAATATTGCATGGACTCTTCAATTTGGAGAAAATCATAGGAGAGCTGAACCCATCTGACTTTGGTATGAAGATTGATACAACAAGGAAGTTCACATACTGTAGAGATTATCTACAGATTTGTGAAATCCTTTGAAGACAACAACCCCCAAAGAACTCAATCTCACACAAGCTTATTTTTCTAGGGTTACTCTCGAAAATCAGTCACAGCTAGAGGTTAGCGTCAAAAATCAGTGGAGAAGGAGGGATAAATGTGAAGAAACTCACGGTTCTCCACTAATATTTGTGCAAACCAATATATCTAAGTTAACAAGGGGACGGACATTTGGGGATCTAGGGATTTCTTGTGAGAGTGTATGGTGTGATGTCGAGAACATTCCAGCCTTGACATATAATAAAAGTCGATGGTCTGACAAACCACAAGTCAAAACTCAGAGTATAAGATGAAATGAGGAATACAATAGAGACTTGACAAAAACGCAAGGGATATGACACAAGGGACTTCATATAAATCACAAAGTATAAGTAAAAAATAAGGCAATGCTAGGGACTTGACAAAATCACTCCGTACAAGAATAAGTTTTTAAATGACTCACGTGAGAGTCACATGAAGACACTTGAGCTGATCCATTATATCTCTGTGACGTTAACCGCATGAAGGAACCAGCTGCATGAAGACTATAAAAGGACATAAAAATTCATCAATACATACATACAACATTGAACACACACAATTCCTTACGTATTTTCATTGTAATCAAAGACTCAGAGAGTGTAAGAACTAGAGTGAAAAAGTTTCAGAGTATACTAAGGCACTTATCTATGGGTACTAGGAGAGTTCAAAGACTCTTGTAAGTGTTTTAGAAAACACTCAATCTCTGTAAACTTTCTCTTCTTCTTGATCTTAGTGAAATCAGCTGTGTGACTTTGATCCTTGGGTGTAGATAGCATTAAACTATCGAACCAAGTAAACTTTGTGTGTTGATTTTCTTCTTCTTTCTTACATATTATGCTAACTTGAAAAAAATTCAGAATCACCTTTATCGGTATCTTACAAAGTAATGACAACAAAACCTAAAGTTTATTCTCAACAGATGTTTATGCTTGATGAAGAATAACATACTAACAAAGTTAACAGGAATGAAACCTCTTAAAGATTACGATCAGAGGTCATGGCATCAAATGATGGCGCCAATTCTTCAGTGTTCGAAGTTGAAAAACTTCCCAGAGAATTATTTTGGGATGTAATTGATATATACCAACTTGAAGGATTTTGCTATCCCATGGTTTTAGATCCAGTCATGGCCATGCGGTCACACTTCGAAGCCAAACAAGATGATGATATATTAGGATCCCCCATGAAAATAGGAACTAAATGGCTCAAGGCCCTTTGCTACTACATCATGAAATGCCAAGTTTCAGGACATGACAACAACAATGAAGAAGAAGATGATGATGACCTGCTTAAGCATCATCCTCACACCTGAGTAATGAGCTTAGAGACCAAAATTTATTCAGAAAATCTTCAATCTAATCTTTCAAGTATGCCGTCTCCAAGACTGTTTCACACTCATCTACCTTAGAATTCCCTTCCAGGTTCAATCAAGAGTTTAGGCTGTGAGATGGTGTCCATACCAGAAACCCTGAGGACACGTTTGTTTCAATATGGCACTATAACAACAACATCCTTCGACCCTTTTTGGCCTCCGTATCTGATGGAGAAAGCATTGGATAGCTTTTATAGTTAGGTTCACTTTTTTGGGCCTTTTTATGAACATGTTTTACAGTACTGGAAAGAAAGCATAAAAAGTCCTGACAAGATATTGTTCCTCAGATACGAGGAAAGCTAGCTTTTTTCTTACGAAAACCTTTCAATAATGAAGATGAAGTTGATAAGGTGTTATGGAGGTGTAGCTTGGAGAGGCTTAAAAACTTGGATGTTAACAAAAACGGTGAGTCTGTATATCCATACATGCCCGATCAAAACAGCTTTAGCATGCATGACATATTCATTAAGTTCTTACTGTAAATTAATATATCATTAAAGTAAACAATTACAAATTTATCAAGAAATTGATGCAAAACACGATTCATTAAGCGCATGAAAGTACTAGGTGCACTAGATAAAAGGCATAACCAACCACCCTTACAATCAATATTTGGTCTTAAATGTTGTTTTCCATTCATCACCTTCTTTCATCCTAATTTGATGATAGCCACTTTTTAAATCAATTTTGTTGAATATGCAAATACCATGCAACTCATCTAGTATATCATATAATCTAGGAATAGGATGGAGATACTTTACAGTGATCTTCTTAACCACTTTATAGTCCACACACATCCTCTAAGTTCTATCTTTCTTTAGCACTAAAAGAACTGGCACAACACAAGGACTTATGTTCTCCCTCATATACCCATTTTTAAACAATTCATCCATTTGCTTTTGCAAATCCTTTGTCTCTTCTGGATTGCTTTGATAATCTGGATGATTGGGAATTTGAGTTCCTAGTATCAAGTCAATCTTGTGCTCCATCCCTCTCAAAGGTGGTAATCTGTGGGGTACCTCTTCAGGAAAAACATCATCATAATCCTGTAACAAGGTCACGAATACATTAGGCAAATTTAGGTCAAGGTCAGTGTTAGTAAATAACGTTTCCTTAAACGAAATTAAGATTAAAGCCCTCTTTACTAAGTATGCACTCTTTAACTCTCTGTCTCTTACATAAAAACATGATTGTGTCTTGACCTTTTCACTTCTTTCAATTTTTCTTTGCTCACTTTTCACATTCTTTTCTTTCTTTTCACTCACTTACTTCTTCTCTCATAAACATCTCAATTTCTTTTCCTCACTTGTGCAATCACTCACTATAGGGCCTTTAATTTTATTCTTTTCCATCAAAGCCTCTTTTCTCTCTTCTTTTTTATTCACCTCACTATTTGAATCACTGCTTGATGATTGTTGAATTTTTAGTTGTTCAAGGTATGCTTCTTTGGGTGATAAAGGAGCAAGGGTAACTTTCTGCCCATTATACATAAAAGAATACCTATTCATGAACCCATCATGTATAACACGCCTATCAAATTTCCATAGCCTATCCAATAATATACAACCAGCTTACATAGGCACGACATCACATACAACTTCATCTACATATCTACTAGTAGAGAATGCAATAACTACTTACATAGTAAGTTTGACTTCCATACTATCATTAAACCATTTTAGTTTATATGGATTAGGGTGTTTATCACATTTCAACCCTAAGTTCTCCACTAAAGTAGTACTAACTACATTAGTGCACTACCTCCATCTATAATCACGCTACAAACTTTCCTACCTACTACGCATTTAGTGTAAAATATGTTATCCCTTTTTTCTAGGCTATCTTCCTTCACATTCAAGTTCATTACAAGTCTAGCAACTAGAGATTTTCCCGTAACAACATACACAACCTTCTCATTAACATCAAAACAATCTTCCAAAGGTGACATACTTAAATCACCACCATTAGACTCATTATTATCATCAAACTCAAAAATGATATCACCACCCTTAATAAACATAGTCTTCCTATTAGGCATTCAGATGCATAATAATCACACCCTTGACATTTAAAATATCCCTATATTTAAAAGGTTTAGAGGATGGATTAGTAATATCTTTTTGACTTAAAGTACTCTTTTCCTTGCCTTTCCTCTTGGAATCCGAATAGTGCTCCCTCTTCTTATCTTCATTTTTGCTCCATTTTGGATTCCATTTACTGCTAGAATTTGAGAAAGAATTGGCTTCCCTTCTTTGTTTTTATTGCTTCTCCACTTTCATGGCAATGTTCACTAGGTCCTCCATCTCTATATAATGTTGCAACCTAACAACATCATCAATTTCCCTATTTAATCCACTCATGAACTATGCCATTGCCACTTTTTCCTCCTCCTTTATGTTAACTTTATAGCATCTCATCTCCTTGTGATAATCTTCTACTAATCTAGTTCTTTGTGTGAGTTTATATAATTATTGGTGCAACTCTCTATAGTAATAAGGTGGCACAAACCTCTTCTTCATCATTCTTTTCATCTCTTCCCATTTGGATATAGGTGGTTCCATATTCCTCCTTCTATTCTTTACCAATTCATCCCACCAAATTAATGTATAATCAGATAATTCCATTGCTGCTAATCTCACTTTCTTAGCTTTAGAATAGTTGTTACAAGAAAAAATCATGTCCATCTTTCTTTCCCATTCTAAGAACACTTCAGCATCATTCATACCTTTTAAAGGTGTATTTTTCATCTTGATGGCATTAATGTTGTTATCCTTTCTCTCCACTCTTTATTCCCTCCTTACTCTACCCCTCACGGATTGTACTTCATCTTTATACTCGCCATCCATTCTTTCCAATTTTTCATCCTTATTCCTATGACTATCAATTGATCAAGTAGATAATCTCATTAATTCCAATTTTGGATTCTACTGGTTTCATTAATTCTTTAATCCATCTCATCCATCCTAGTAGATAATCTCTTGAATTCATCAGACACATTTTCATTCTCCTCATGTAATGTTTCCTCTCCATCTCTTCTATTGGACATTCTTATAACAAAAGCTTTAAGAAAATGGTTAGCAATAAAAAAAACCTCACAATTCACTCCCTTACGTGTTTCACTCGAAAGATGGCACTTCACTCGTGTTTTACTCAAATTTTGGTTTTTACCCTCTTTTAAGCTTACACATTCAAGTCTTTTTCTACTTAAGCTTACTGTCCTTAATTGCACTTCATAATTCAATTTCCAGTTAAGGTAATTCACAAACAAAAAAATTAAAATTTAGGAATGCAATGAAAACATCTAAGAAAGATGACGGGCACAAAACTAAAAGCAAGTATATCGAAATGAATAAAGGCAAAATGGGCACATAAGAGTAAAGGATGTATGATTCCCAAAAATATTTATAGAAATAAGATCTGCCACCAACCAAATCAAATCTTTCCTTTTTTTAAAACTCTAGCAATTTTTTAATATTTTATGCTAGCAATTGATTTTCATTTTTTTTAATGATAGCAACTGATTTTTTTCTTGTTTTAGTATCTTATTTTTATTCTTTTTTATCTTTTTTGTGATAACTAGCTCAACTATAATTCAAAGAACAAACTTGGAAAAAAAAAATGACACTAGAACAAGATGAACCCTAAGTTCGAATTCTAATGAAAAATAACAATAATAATAGCAAATAAACACAAGATAAATAAGAATTTATCTCAATCCAAGCTCTAATACTAAATGATGAAGAACCCTAAGGCTATAAAACACAAAATCCCTTAAACACACTTTTGATAGAACACGAACAAGAAGAAATCCCCAATCAACTATATGAATGGAAACGCATATAATAAGGTTGATTTGAAAACAAGAATAGAATTCACCATAAGTGATTACCTTAATAAGAATTATATTCTTGATGCAACAAAAGAAGACAAGAAATCCTCCCTTAAAGAATTTGATGAAGCCAATGTGAGAATTTATTCATCCAAAAAAATACCTAAATAATGTTTATCATAAGGTATTTACACCCCTTGAAAAGAAAGAAACCCTAAATATATAAAATGCCTTTAAACATGGGCCGTCCACTAAATTAACTAAAGCCCAAACAAATATTTCTCAAATGCAGCCCATGAAAACTAAAAGGTTTAAATTAAATGAGCTGAAAGTTAATAAAAGTCCATCTCACTAAAACAAGCCCAAAACACAAGTAGTAGGTTGTCCAAAGCTATGCTTCTAACTTAAAATAATTAATTAAACAAGAATGAAAGTCTTCATGCACATTTTGCCCAACTTGATTAGTTATGATGTCATTGGCCCTCATTATCTCTTGAGATTCCATGCCATCTACAATTCGTCCCATGTAGGATTAAAGCAGTTCTTTAAACTTCTTAGCTCTTGATCTTGTTATTGGTTCCTCTGGCATTATTATCTCATCTTTGGTTCCATATCTCTTAAAAAGTACCATCGTTATGCTCAAATCAAAACCTTTTAATATTCAAATAAAATTTTGGAAATTTTAAAATCATTTTGAATCAAATATTATTCAAAGAAAATAGTTTTTAGTCTTTAAAAGAATTCGGAGGGTTAAAAAATCAGGTTTGGATGACTTAGAGTATGGATAGTTAAAGGTTGGCACTATGTAAACATTAGATTTTTCATTATTTGAACACTACACATTGGTTGTACCATTCATTAACCAAAACACTACTCATCAAATAACTGAAGGTATATTACTAGTTAGCCGATGGTAAATCTAAAACTTTGTGCAAAGGGGACTTAGTATCTTATTAAAAGTTTGGCTAGCTAAAGTTAGGTGACTTAGTAGTTGATTATACCTAAAATCTTGTCGTGTAATGGCTATTTTGAATGTTTAATGAATACTTTTTTTTCTTTGGGTATAAATAGACCACAATTTAGTTATAGAAAGAACCTTTGCTATACTAAAGAATTACCAAAAGCTTTAAGAGGCTAAAGAGAGCATTTAATTGAATATAGGCATTGCATAACATATATTAATCCATAGTTCATTAGTTTGAATAAGAAAGAAAGGCCTTGAGTTATATGGTTTTGCTAGTATAGAAATTGAGGGAATTACCTAAACACATTGTGAGTTTCTTTTAACCTTAAATAAGATTTTGTAAAGGCTTACTCTTCACTCTTGGTAATATAATATGATTGTAAAGGTTCTTCTTCACTCCTCAAAAAGAAGAAGTTCTATTAAGAGTTGCTTTTCACCTATTGGAGGAGAAGACAATAATAACTCTTGATGATCTTAATAAGTGGATGATAAGTTCTAATTAGACTATGGTCTTATAAAGATCTTGAGAGTTATTTTTTATTGTTTTTATAGTTTTGGTACTCAATTTGGCTTATACTTTATTTTCATGCCTTTTCTAATCTCCCCATTGAAGAAGGAAGGAATTTATACAAATTAGAGTCAAGTTAGAGTATCATTCATATGATTTTAGAGGAAAGACTTAAAATATGGTTCAATAAACAAAACTATGTCAAATCCATTTTTTGCTAGGCAACAATGATCCAACATAGTTCTATGTTGGAGATCTATATTGGTGGTAATTTTTTAAAAGTAGAAGGTTTTAGGGGAGCAATATAGGCCTAACACAGATAATTGTTGATGATGATGTTTATGAAAATTTTAAGGTTTCTAATATAAAAAAAATAAACACAGGGGATATCATGAGAAAGTATAACTAAAGTGTTTGGGGAGAAAAAGGAGTAACTTTTGAAAAAGAAAGGGATTCCCATCAAGATTTACATGAAGAAATTCAAGACTTCATAATCCATTAGAATGAGTTCTTTTATTTTAGAATCTTTCTTGATTTTTATTGGTTTTCTTTATATTTATATGAACTAAATTAGGATAAACCTAGATGATATGAGCCCTAAAACTATTTTTTTGATTGATTATTTTTTTATATAAAAGATCTAAGTTTGCTTGTGAATTATTCATGATAAGAATGTTTGAATTGAAAATTTCTAGCATTTTGATTCAATTTTAGACTTCATGTATATGATCATGGAATAAATGATAAGATTTTCGTGGAGTCTTAGAGATAGGTTCACATAAATCTTCTAAGTCAGATTCAAATCAAAAGGTGGAATTCATTAAATAAGTTAAAGTGTTCTTAAGGGATTTGATTAGAGCAAGATTTTAATCAATCAACTTAAGGATACTACTTGTATTTCTTAAGAAAAAAATATATTTTCAACTTTAAAATTTTTAGCAATCTAAGAAATTATTGTTAATAATTGATGTCAAAATAAATTTAAGTATAGAAAGGTTCTAGAGGGATTTGACATCTAAATCTTGTTTATCAATTGATTGCTTCATTCTTGATTATTTCTTTAGTTTGTTATTTTAGGTCAGTAATTTTATTTTAGTTAACCACTTCTCTTAAGTTAAACCTTCATTTATATAAATAAGATAATAGAAGGATATTTATTACTAGTATTCATAATCCTCGTGGGAATAATACTTGTATGCTATAAGAACAATAGGTGTACTTGCCTAGTTGATCCTCAATATGGTTCAGATAGTGAACATACATCTATGGATGTAGGCCAATAATTATTTGGTTTAACTAATATAAACGAGTTTGTTTCTCTTTCCCTATTCTCTTTCATTATTAATTTGTTTGTTATGAAATTTTTATATGAACATTTTATAAGTATTCATTAGAATAGATAATTCACTAATAGTTATCAAATAAGGCAATAAGTGAACATTTATAATTTATCTCCTCCTTTTCATATCCCATCAGAAGTCCAATATACTCCTAGTTATTGCTCTATTTAGACCAAACATTATTAGTACAGATATATTAACATGTATTATATTTATTCATTATGAAGGAAGTAATCAATCTCATGTATTAAGGTGAAGAGATACTTAAACAAACCTGTAGATAATTGTTAGAGAACAAATTTAATTAACTACAAGATATGAGAATTTCATATGGTACCTTACTTATGTATATGTGGAAATCTTATTATGATGCTGCATAATTAATTTTTAGCTTAAGATCTCCTAAGTATCTTATATACTAACTACTATATTTTGACATTAATTGGGAACTATTTTAACCATGGTAGCTAAATGGGTAGTATTAGACATATCATGAACTATATAGAGATACTTAAGTAATCAATATAGAATTTATCACCCAAAAGTAGTTAGGGAGATTGTTTCATTATTCTCAATTAGTAGTAATTTGAGAAATCATTAGTTAATGTACAATAACACCTTTTTTTTAAAGTATCATTGAAAATCAATCACTAATGGTAGAGAATTAATACTATTGAACTTGAAGGTGGCATAAAATATAATCTATGTCTAATTAAAAAGTTATGTGATAAAATAATTGAATTATCATAAAAGTCATACATAAAAGATGATCAACATCATTTTGATGTTCCTAATGTTCCGGTGATCATTATGAATATTAGACACTAATCTTGATTTATGAGTGTAAATTTATATAATTATGTGTCTTTAATTATGTAATTATATAAATTTACATTTTAATTTATCTAATCACATATGTAATTTGGAATTATAAATTATATCCATTACTACAAATTTAGGAAATAGTAGCTCATATATAAAGAAAGATTAAAGAGAGAAAATGTGATTTATTCACGTTATATTTAACTATAAAGTTTGAGAAGCTTTAAGGTCAAAAATGAGATATTTGATAAATAAAGGCACACTATGATATTTGTCAAATTCAAAAGTACAAAAGCTTTTTCTATCACAATGCTAATACTCAAATCTTTAAGGCAAGTAAACCTATCATTTGGTAGTAATATAATGGTGAATAGATTTTCCATCCATGAGGAAGTGATGAAGGTTTTACTATTACCTAGGTAATTAGATAAAGAGATTTTAATTGTAAATTGATTTTAGAATTGAAACAAATCTAAATAAAGAACAATTTAATCACAATCCCAAGTCATTGGCGTCAAATTTCATGTCCATTTCCTTCATCTTTCTGCTGTAAAGTTTTGCCCCAGTTCATACATTTTTTCTTGCTTTCTAGGAAAATGTTAATTAAGTGGCTCAAATTTTATGTATCAGCACGTCAAGATAAATCTTATATTTAATTTTTGGGTTAAGTCATCCAAATCTGACCATCAACTGTCCGAGGTACTGAAGTTGCAGATGCCGACGACAGATCTTCACAAAGGACGTCCATCCGACTGCTAAAAGCTCTTCTAAAGAACTCTTCACATGAAATGGGAACTGCAACCGCATAAGGTGATTAACATCCTTTTTTTCCCGTTGTTCTTAACGCTCTTTACATATTGTCTTTTCCACCAAAATTTTTTCACTTCAGCTCGATCAGAAGAATTTAAGTATACTTTGTAACACACTTATTCGAATAGTTTTGGACAAAGGAAAGGGGAGAAGGAATTCATATGCGGCGAAACTCAGAATTAGCTCCAAAGTATGAACCTTGGAAGTGAATATCTGGATTTTCGATTCCAGATATTGATTTACATTTCATAAAGCCGACAAAATGCCAGAATTAAAAATGAATGAATGAAAATTTACGGGAAGCAGTAATTTGATAAAATGACTAAAGGGTTCACACCAATCCTAGCATTCCATGCTCTGTTCAGCCAATATAAAGATTCCAGCCTAAGTTCTGTAACTCGTTATCGACCAATGAACCAAAATATTATTGTAAGGCTATGAGAAATCTGGGAGGAAAAACACCGGAATCCCAATAATCCACAACTTACTAGACATAAATGCCTATTGGTATTGGGGGCAACTACAAGAGATCCCTTCACAAATTGAAACAGATTTCCATCACTGTGAGTATATTAAACGCAAGCCACAAATGATGAAACATACAGCCCTGAGACACAAAAATTAGCCGTGAAGAAGCTTCTCACTGCTGCCTTGTCGTTAGCATGAAATATTTGATTTTCAGGCATATCATAAACAGAATACAAGCAACCCAAATATATTCAAGATGCCAAAAACCACGTACAGACTGTTTCCGAGATCAGGATGATCCCCACAATGCATAAAAGGACTGCATACAAGAACTTGATTTTCTTCATAACAACTAAAGAGGCATCGACTAGATAACAGCTCTATACAAAAGCCACAAGTTAAAAGTCCACATTTATTTCTGACAATTATTTCCCCATGCCATTATCTTGCGGTGATCACAAGTTCAGGCATGATGGCGCCCCTCAGGTTTCTGCAGGAAAGAAAACAACCAAGTTAGAATGGAAATTGAATTTCCAATGCAAACAGGATCGATGTGACCCTTCAATCAAGTATGTAATGCCTAGTAACCATTTGATAATAAATGAGCATGAGTTGCATTAGGAACGCCCACGTTCTCAGCAACACAAGTTGACCAGGTTATTAGTTGCAAAACTTCCTCCTTCCCTAAACTACAAGCAATTCAAAATATTCCAGCGACTGATGCGCTAATGCATAACATATAGTCAAATAAAAAATTGAAGGGTTTATGGGTTGATTCACAAAACAAAAATGAGAAGATAAAGTAGGATAGATTTAAACCCACATCAATCACAGAAATACAAGTCTTGTGATATTTAGTTATTTACCTTCTCAGAGCTTTCTTTCTCTTTCTCAGCCTTTTCTTTATCAGCCTTCTGCTTCAGTTTCTCCAGTCTCTCCCTTTCCATTTTCTACACCCAAAAGATTAATTGCTGACTACTTAACAACACAAATACAAAGTAAGAGAAAAGTACTCGCTTGAACCAAATCAAATATCACTGGAAATCATAACCCACAGAAACCCCCCCTTTTTTTTTTTTTTGTTGGGGGTATAGTGTTAAAACATTATTAAAAGTAGCTTTCTTGTCAACAAAACCTAAAACAAAAACTCCTATAACGAATTCATCACAAAAATGAAAACCAGTCTACAAATAGATGGATTTTTCCTTCTTTCCCCGTCGGTACTTTCTAAGGAAACAAACAGAGAGAAAAACAAAGAAAAGAAGAACCTGGATGTAGACGGTCTCTTGAGCGAGCTCCTCTTCGCTGAGGACACGCCCCTTGCCATCGCTGAAGCAGCGAGTCGCTCCTCGGGTTGAGTACATGGAGCGCGTTAAACCGAGTCGGGTCAGTGCGAATCTGGTTGCCATTTTCTAGCTTGTTTTGACTTTCACTTTGTCCTTTTTCTTGTTTCCCAGGATCCGATTAAAATGGCCGAGCAAGCAGTGTCGACTTTCGACTAGATATAAGCGGGTCCGATAGTGAATTGGATCCAAGTCCGGGTTATCAAATGAGCCGGATTCGGGTTTACCAGATAGAAAGCGATTGCCGATTTGGTGGAAACGTAACCGCGGTAGTTTTCGGTGGCGCCGTTGGTTTTCTAAGCACGTACCCATCTTACCCGTCTATAAAATATGATGGATGTTCGTCGGCAGTCTTTTTAGAACTTAAATTTAAAAAAAATTAAAATAAGTGTTATCATTTTTTAATGAATGGTTTTACTTTTAAACCG
>JANQBM010000004.1:22696577-22709446 GCA_025594535.1 Erythroxylum domingense
AAGTGTTAGAATTAAGTTAAGGAGTTAGAAGGTATTAGATTAAATATGGAAGGGTAATTTTTAAAGATTAGAGTTATTTTTAGGTTAATAAGAGAAGAACAAATGAAGGTGCGTGAGTGAAGTGCTAGAAAAAATAAAATAAGAATAAGAAAGAAAGAGACATGTTCGTGTAAGAAAGAAAGAAAGAGAGAAATCGTAGAAGAAGCTAAAGAAAGAAGAAGAGAGTCGTGTAAGGGGAGAGATGTGTTTGAAAGGTAAGAGAGAGAGAGAGAGAGAGAGTGTGAGTCATGAAAAATGTAGGAAGAAGTAGAAGAAGAGAAGAAGAAACCGAAATAGAGAAAGAAAAAGAAGGAAAGAAAGAAAAAGGAGACAAGAAGTAGAAGAAGAAGATTCAGCTGAGTTTTTGGTGACCTTTATCTTCTTTTCTTGCTTTGATAGAAGAAGAAAGTAGAGAAAACATGTTTGATGTGCTGAAAATTAAAAGAGAAAGAAGAGGAATAAGAGATTTATGTTATTAGATTTTTATGAACTTTTAACTAGATCTTAGTTCTTCTAGCTTAGATGAACTAAAAGTAAATTATATTTAAGCTTATAATATAGCTTTAAGGATTTTCTATTCGTATATGTTGAATGAAAAATATGTTTGTTTGAAGGGAACCAAGAAAAGTAGGAATCATAAACAAGAGGAAAGACAAGTTTGAGCTTGGATTTATAACTAAAGAGGTGGGTAATATATTTATAATTGTTATGTTGATGAGCTGAATTATTTGCTTGTATGTGTACTTAAGTGTTGGGAAAATGTTATGTGAATTTATATCATGTTTGCTTTGTAAGAATTCTGTTGCTTTTGTATTGCTGAAAAATAGAAAATTTAAGAAGCATGAAAGTATTATTATGATATGAAATATATAAGCATTGGAAATATTTGCTTGTATGGGCAAGAGAGATACCATCTTGTTCGTCACGTGCACGTTGACCTAAAGCCTTCTCCAGGCTATCTGCTTGTGGCACATGAGCTTCGAAAAATGGACTCATTTCGTTCGTATTGTAAACTTTGGTTTCGCCATTTTGTTTTATGGGATTCTCTCGAGCCAATTGAATGCTTTGTTTTAAATGCTTGAAAATATAAGATATGATTTATGTGATAGCATTTTTATTAAGTGTTATGTGAATTAGAATTGTGTATGTATATAAATTTACTTGGTTGTATGTGTGTGTGTGGCTCATCACCGATGGCTATAAATGTATTAGCCCCTGAACTTCCCAGCTCACCCCACTATTTTCCACTCTCAGGTGCAAGAAATAGCAAATTGGCATTGAACCTTGCAAAAACTCCAGCAAATCTCCAAGAAATATTTCATTTGTAACAAGTTAGTTTGGATCATTTTTGGTATCTTTAGAAGCATATCAAGCATGAGCATTCTTAATTGTTTTCTAATATGCTACTGAAATGGTTTTGAATATGTAATTTGAAGTTATGTACAATCTCTTCTTTTGTTAGATAAATGACAGTGAGAACTGTAGAAATTCTCTTTTGTATATGTTCAAAATTTATTCTCTGTTAAGTTGTCAATGTGCTGGGAATAAAATTGTTAGATGTTTAAAGGTCTTGGATAAATTTTTCTGAAGAAATTAGTTAAGTTGGGTGTTTTGTATGTATGGTTTTGATTGTTGGAATTGGGTCTTTTGAAATGCATAGAAGTTATATATATTGACAGTAGAGAGAAAAGAGGAAAAAGGGAATAAAATGTGTTCTGAAACTTCAATGAATAAATTATATTGATCTAAGCAGAATTAGACAAAATTGTCTTCATAAAAGTTGTAGATCGCGACAACCCCTTTAATACCTCTACTGTTCATCATATGTCGCGATCGTGCACACGCACGATAGCGACATTTGTGTTTTTGTCAGACGCTCACAATCGTGCATAGACCCCTCCCCCTTCTCACGACTCTGAGACTTGTTCTCACGCCCGTGACTTTTGCACTTCTATTTTTTTATTTAGTTAATTGTTTGTTACTCCCACCAAGAAATTGAATTCTTTTGGTCTTGATGTTAATTATATATATATATATATCCCCCAATTTTGACGCTTGTCACTGCGCAATAGACACTGAAACCTGGGGTCAAATCCACAGTTGTGAGCCATTTTTCTTTAACATGCACTCTTCATTTTTATGTTTTTTCTTGTCTCCACTTCTTTTAATCCTTCTTCTTCTTTCTCCATGGAGACAAATGAGTGTGAATCTCAGGAAGACAACTCAAATATTGTGCTTTCGACTCATTTTAGCTCTTTCGCTTCCAAATTGTACTTAAAACCAAATATGAACTAAAGTGAAACCAAATATGAACTAAAATGAACGTCTTAAGCATTTCATAGCATTAATCAATAAGTATTATGGAATAAATGTATAATCAATTAAGTACATATCAATTTCATTTCATTCTAATACCCCACCATAATGAAACTTAAAATTCATCAACATCTTCATTACAAAGAATTTTACTATTAGTTTCTAACAAATCAAAATTGCAAGCACTAATATGGAAAATTGAAAGCCTAGCTAGAGTAGTAAGAATGACACAAGCATTATGTTTTTTAAAAAGCAATTAATAACCATCACTGAAAAAGTCATAAAACATCCTTTAAAACGAGTAAATTGTTGAGTAATATACAATGGAAAATAGATGTACTGAGAAATTCAATTAACAATTGAATGTAATCCACCAACGCGCTATCGTCTATAACTTCACTTTATGTCTTACTAATAGGGTCAAGGAATTAGTTAGGAGAAGGTGGATTGATCTCCTGAGGCGCTTCAGGACCTTTAGAAGGCTTACCAAGGATGGTGAGCTCATTAGCTAAAGGATGAAAGTTGTTAGGAGAAAGTAAAGTAGAGATGGATATTTCCAAAAATGAGAAGCTTTGAGAAGCTAGAAAGGAGGTCAGGAAGGTTATGAGAGAAAGCAAGAGAGCTAGAAGCATACCAATAAGTAAAGCTTTAGCAGTTAAATGAACCAAGAGATCTAACTAAAGAAGTTAACCAAGCTAGTTAAAACAAATGTGAAGGAGAAACTTAAGAGCAAAGCAAGGGATTATGACAGTAATATACAATATGAAATAGTGTAATCACAAGCACTGTAGTAGGTAGGGGTAGTATGACAGTGATGCTAAACCTTTTAACAAGAATGAGAGTGATAGCGAAAACAAACACTATGTTCCAAAAATTAACAATTTGATAAGATATACCCCCATTAGTTAGAAAAGATAATCTAAAAAGATCTATTAAAGAAAAACAATCTACCATTGGGTAGAAAAAAGCTAAAAACTTCAAAAAGATCAACTTGATTAGCACTTATTGTATAATATTGACAAATTCATGAATTAGATGAACCAGCACAATAGACTCATTTAACCAAACCAACCCCTCCAACCAACCTCATAATTACATAAAAGAGAAAAACAAAATCCAACATCCAAAAACACTCACCTTTAAAAAGAAAAGAGCAAGGAACCCAATATCTTGAAACAAACTTGGCAAGAATTTCATAAGTTTCCAGTCGTTACCATCGCAAAAAGAGACCTAAAAATAGAACTTCTTTAAAATGAAAACATAGGACAAAAGTCAAAATTTAATTACCTTAGGACCCTTGGGAGTGATTCTCTGGAAATGGGAATCTTCAACCACAAGAGAGTAAAGTTGTATCTTGAATTAACGCACAATTGCAAGAGAGGATAATTGTATCTGAAAATGAAGAATGAAGAAAAAACTTCATAGTTGAATATCATTTAGTTTTTGTTTTATTAATGAATCTTTAATTTAATTTACTTTTACTTTTACTTTAATTGATTTTTAAATAAATGAGTTGGAAAAAAATAGGCCACCTGTCAGGCATATGGCATGTAAAAAAATCAGGTATGGTTTATCTCGTGAGCAATGTTAACGAAAAACTTAACTTTTGGACATTTTCGTCACAAATTGAAAGTTGGGGCATTTTAGCTCCAGTCTTTAAAGATTGGATTAGTATTGCAAAATTGAGTATAGTTTGAGATTTATTTTATAAACCTTTTTTAACAATTAATATTGTTGATTATAAGATCTTTGAATGTTACAATTTATATAATTAGAATGTTACAGAGCACATTAGCAAGGCTCTATTCAAGGATGACACGCACATTTCAAGAAGTGGTAAAAAAGTTGTGCAACATATCAGGTATAAGCAAAAATTTTGCAGCATGTCAGATATGACTATCCTACTTTTTTCTTACTAATTTTGTCTTTTAAAATTGCATTTTTTAAATAAAGTTTGGTAGCTTTTCTGTAAGTGCTATGATTTTATTTTACTTATTTATTATTACTTTATCCTACTTATTTATTTATTTATTTATTAGGTATCTAGTTATTTTATCACATTTTATTTATCTATTTATTTTCTAAAATCTTTTTGTCACATTTTCAAAGCCTTTTACGTTTTTAATCTTTTAACCCTATTTATTTATGTATTTATTGAAATTTTAGTTATATAGATTTTTTCCATGCTATTTTTACCTTTTTTCTGTAACTTGCATCATTCATATATTGTCTCATTTGCATGTGAGTCCATCGAAAACAGCCTCTCTACTATGTAGGGGTAAGGCTGCGTACTATCGGACCTTTCCAGACTCCGCTTCATTGCGAGATTTCAGACTGGGTGATGATGATGATGAAGATCTTTGAATATGAGTTTTGATGAAAATTTTCATTGACAATTAAAGAAAATAGTTTGAGATCAATGTTACGAATACTATACTGAACTTGATATCTGATTTGGTTATGGTACAGTACAGTACTAATACCGGTCAATAACGGGTACTATTTTAAATAATTTTTAAAATTATAAAATAATTTCTAAATTTTATAAAATTGAAAATTAATCCCTCACAATATTGTTTTATATAAGTTTTTTTACTTTACTTCAATTGTAACATAAGAAATCATAACAATATAAATTTGATATAACAAATACTTCTTTATTTTAATTAATATTATTTTCACATATTTCTTATAAATTAAAATAAATTTAATCTCAAATATTATCTTTACATATTTGAAAAGTTATTATAATATTTTTCATATTTATATATTAAAAAATATATATTATCAATATAAGATGTATAAAATTTTAAAATATTAAATTTGATTGTACTAAACTAATATATTTAGTTATGTAATATATAATCACTTTATATAGGTCTAATGACATAAAAATTTATTTAATATGTTCTTATTTGTATTTTATATTAAATAAATTATAGACAATTTTATTATATTCTTTTTAAGTATAAGTAATTATTTATATAGAAAATTTTTAAAAAATTTTCAATTTAGACTAATTTTTAAAAATTTAAAATTTTGACGGATATTCTAGTTACATTTTATTGGAGATCTAAAATTTTACGGAAATATGAGATTTTAACAAATGTTTTTAGGAGATCTTTATTAATTATTGAATTAAGAAAGAAGAAAAAAATCATTACATAATTATATTTATATTAAATTTTTATTTTCAATTCGATGTTTATTTAAAATAAAAATTTGTATAAATACATCATATCAAATAATTAATTGGTTTCTAACTTACAGGGAGTTCCCCCTTTATAAACAATAAGAATAGACTTATATAATCAATATACTAGGGAAATGTTAGGGTTACATGGATTAACTCATAATTAGGGTGGGTAATTCCGACTCGGCCCCCGCTTAGAACTAGAGAGTCTTGCTGGGTTTGTATTAAAGAAAAAAGAATAGGATTACTTGGGGTCCATCGATGACATCGATTATTAATTTATATAAAATACTTTTAGTTCTTTAATTTCCTGCCATTTCTCCTCCACGCAGACTTCTTTCCGGTTGTCTCTCTTCTCTCTTCTCTCTTCTGCTCTAGATCTTTACAGTTGCATGTTGGATTTAAGCATTGTACTTGTTCTTCTTGTTGGAGTTAAAGATTCCTTCTTTTTATCTTCTCAATTCCCAGATTGAGAAGGGTAGATTAATTTTGAGGAGATCTGTTGAAGATTTTGGTGGGTTTTAGGTTCTTTTTCATTTTCTGATTTGTTAATGACATATGAAGTGAGGAAAATTGGACTTTTATCATGTTTGATTGATCTTCTCGGAAGGACTGAATCTTACTGTTGAGTTAAATATAGGTTTCAGATGATCACTGAAAAATCTTCAATTATTTCTTGCATTTTCAAGGTTCAAATGGGGAGTTAGTTTTTCTTTTTCTTTCTAGAGATGTATAGTTGTCTCATGTCATCCGAGTCGTCGAGATCTTCATTTTCATTTGTGAGAGTCCTTAGCTGTTGCCCTTTCTCTTCTCGTTCATTTTAGGAGATAGATTGTCTCATTTCTGTTTGTGAATTTAAAGAAGAAAAGATCTTCTGTATCAATATTAATACTACTGGCTATCTGCTTGTTATGCTTGATCATGTTCTGTTTTAGATTTCCTAGTTGCAGTGAGCCCTGCTGACATTTTCAATATTAAAGTTTTGTTAGGTTATATTTTGTGGGAAGTGACATCTAATTTCTTTATGGAATCCTGATCAGAAGATAAGTACGAGATGACTCAGCAAGGATTGATATATAGCTTTGTAGCAAAAGGAAACGTTGTGTTGGCTGAGCACACTTCATATTCAGGGAACTTTAGTACCGTTGCTGTTCAGTGCTTACAGAAACTTCCTTCAAATAGCAGCAAGTACACATATTCTTGTGATGGCCACACATTTAACTTCTTACTCGACAGTGGATTTGGTAATGTTTTCTTCTTGTAAGGGTAGACGTGATCTCTGTTACGGGTGAAATATATTGTTAAGGTGTTCTATCTTGGATTTGCAGTTTTCCTTGTTGTCGCTGACGAACCATTTGGAAGGAATGTGCCATTTGTGTTTCTTGAACGGGTGAAAGATGATTTTAAGGAGCGCTATGGAGCAATTATGAAGAATGAGCACCCACTTGCGGATGATGATGATGATGAGGACGACGACTTGTTTGAAGATCGATTTAGCGTCGCCTACAGTCTTGACAGAGAGTTTGGGTATGCACATGCTTGTTATCTCAAACTTTAATGTTTTCTTTAAGCTTGCGCTTCTTTCCATATTTTGCTTCCCTTTTCAGGCCAAGGCTCAAGGAGCACATGCAGTATGTTATGAACCATCCAGAAGAGATCTCTAGAATCTCCAAATTGAAGGCTCAGATAACAGAAGTCAAGGGAATTGTGATGGACAACATTGAAAAGGTCTGTTGGGAGTAGTAGGTGATTGAAGCTACTGTTTTAATATCTAAAATAATTGAGTAGACCTTGTGGTCATAAAATTCACACCATTATCACTTCTAAGGGATATATGCAAATGCTATTGCTGGTTTCATTGGCATAAAATGCAAGATTGTAGGTTTCTGTTAGTTTCTTCTCTGCATGTTAGCATAACCGAAACACTTTCCAGAAATAGTGTTGTCAATTGGAAACTGCTTCTTGAGATACTTGAGCTATATTAATTTGGCATGCATGTTTTGGGACAATTTCTTGCCATATCATGATTATTGAAGATCATGTTACCATGTCAGTAAGAGGATCTAGAGTTGGAGAGGATAATTGAATAAAACTAGGTTGAATGTATAGTTCATTGGAACACATTAATATGGATGTCAATGTCTGGAAGACCTGTGGAAACTCTGTTTACCTAACTTAACCTCTTTTGTATTGTTGGGAGCCTAACAACTAATACCGGATTGAGTTGGTCTAATGCAGAAGTTCTAGGCTTATAATGGTGTGGATTTGAACTGTTGAAGGTAATGATTTTGGCGCAACAAGTAAAGCTGAACTAATAAAAGTTTTACATCTGGCTTCGACTTTTTTCTGAAAGAAGCCTTTTAAACTTCATGTTGGTCATATAACAAGTTTCTGAAAACTTTAACATCTAGACTCAGTTCAAATAGGTTAGGGTCTATTGTACTTGCTCTTCTGTAGATAATTGCATTTATGAGAATATTTGATCCTTGAGGAAATGCAAGTTCTTAAAGAGTGTGTTAGCTGACTCATTTTATGCCTAGTTTACTCAGAAACTCTTACACGACCAAAAGGACAGCTTGCTAATGGCATGGTATTTAGTTGAAGTATTTAACTATAGGTTGTCAGTCAACAATTATTTTTGTAGTTGGTACCCATTTAATAGTAAAAGCAGGATTCTTTCTTTTGTGTTTCCTCGTGTCCATGTCTTCATTCCAAATGTATTTTTCAAAATATTGAGATTAATAGAGCTTTCACATATGAATAGGATTCTTTCTTTTGTGTTTCTTCGTGTCCATGTCTTCATTCCAAATGTATTTTTCAAAATATTGAGATTAATAGAGCTTTCACATATGAATTGATCAAATGGATGATCAATAGGATGTTAAGGCAAGAGAAACTATGTAATTCATATGTGGAGATTTGGGGTAACAGTGAATTGGAGCATGAGCAGAGCTTTCCAGTAATGTAAACGATTAGCTATTTGGTGCATTCATAGAAGTCTTTGAAATGAATCCATTTCTTAGATTTATGTAAAAGGTCAGTTTACATGAGACTAGTGCAAAGAGGATTTCCCGTTGGACATTATGGACCATGGATAAGCGTTTAAAGAGAGTATATGAGGCATGACACAGATATAATGCTTGATAAGCCTCAATGATATGAGAAATGCTGTTAATGCTTTGTATAGATTATGTGTGCTTCTTGCCAAGATATGTGCAATGTATTTGAAAGCTTTCCTAAATATGGGCTTGCTACGTAATATGTTAGTTATCCACCATTTAATCTGGTAAGGGAAGAGATTAGGCTTCATTTGCTAAGATAAACTTTCTCCGTTTTCATTTTTCATTCCCATGTTTTGTCATTTTCTTAAATAAAGTATATATTTTCTATCTCATCAATTTTAACTATATGTTTAACAATTACAAAATAAATATGTTTCCAAAATAAGTTGTAAGTGAATTTTTCTTTTCAGGAAACAAATTAAAGAATAATCTTCATTTGCTACCATGTTCAGTTTGGAAAAAAAAAAAAGAAAACAACTAAAAGATGTTTTGCGAAATAGAATGAGAAGGAAGTGTCAGAAAAATGTTCTCCAAGGAAACATTTATTTTGAACCACCACAGATTTTCAATTTTTTTCTTGTTTTTTATCGAAGTAAAAGTAAGAAATCTCTGTTTCTGATATCAAACTTTACTTTAGTCTTTGACTTAAGGAAGGAAAATTTTCCGGATCCAACTGGCCTTAATCTCCTTACCTGAGGGGGGGAGACGGGGGTGGGGATGACGGGATTGGTGTTGGTGTTGGTGTTGGCATGCAGTGTGAAGATTTCTATAAGTGGTCCTAAAAATGATGATATAGCCTGCATTTTTATTTGGTTTTACGTTGGTTTCTCAGCATGTTGCCAATGGCAAATAATTCTTTGCTTCTATCTAAAGTATGGCTCTTCCATCAGTTTGTTAGGACTTTTTTTTTTGTACTTTTTGTGTGTGTGTGTGTGTGTTTGTAAAATGAACAGTTTGTTAAGACTTAGTTCACAGTATGGCAAATTACTTTGTGCTACATACGGGAACCAACAAGAAAATGAAGATAGAAAAGGCTGTCTTATGAAGGCAGGTTGCTTTATATCATTGTGGGGATTAAATATTCCCAAATGATTTCCATTCAAGCAGGCAGGTGGTGATGAATGTTTTGTCTGAAGATATTATACTGGATTGAATTGCAGGTTTTGGATCGGGGGGAAAGGATTGAACTTCTAGTGGATAAGACAGAGAACCTGCAGTTCCAGGTATATATGCTAGATTGAATTGCTTGTTTAGTTTTTGAGGGGTTATGACTTCTGTGGGCTCTATTTTTTGCATCAAGGCTGATAGCTTCCAGAGGCAAGGAAGGCAACTGCGGAGGAAGATGTGGCTGCAGAATCTCCAAATGAAGTTGATGGTGGGAGGGGCAATCCTTGTTCTGATCATCATACTGTTGTTTCTTGTCTGTGGAGGCTTTAAGTGTTAGATTAAGATAGCACATTGTAGAAAATGTAAAAAAGAAAAAGAAAGAAAGAAAGAGAGCGATTATTTTCATTTAAGATGGACATAACGTTGGGCATAAGTTTAGCACTGTAATTAAAGCTTTGTATTTTGTGATGGGCTTTGTTAATACCGTATGTTGATGTAGAGGATTGGACATAGCAGCCAATTAACCTTTCTAAATTAATACCATATGTTTGATTTTGCCTAGAAATTCCGTTGGTGCTGCATGTGTCCTAAATCTTTTCTAGTGGCTTGGTCAATTCATTTCTCATATAACATTAATGGGTCTAATTTTCAATTAAAAAGAATGTAGTGCAGAAAAGCATGTAATTTTAATTCCAATTTAGTATTTTAAAACAACTCTCAGTCTATCATCGAGAAATATGATCATTAAAGAGAAAAAAAGCCTCGTTGATCATTTTTGAAGTTTTTTTCAATGAACATTTTGTTTTTACTTAAATATGTACAGTTTTGATCTTAGGGAACATGCATCATGTCAAAATCCAAAGAAAGTAAATATTATGCCAAAATCCAAAGCTTCTCAAACAATAATAATTTAGTATTTAATGCTCATTTTAAATTAATTAATTAGATTTTTTAATAAAAAAATATGACCTTCATTCAATTTAGCCTCAGACTCAAATTTCATGATTAAACCTATATCTTGTCCTTTATATAATCCTCTCTCTCTCTCCTTCCACGCTTCTTTTTTATTGCCCTAACCCTATTTGACATCTTCATGTATAAGCATTGTTTGCTTGTAGTGGCTATCCATGATCAATGAAATATTACACTAAAAGATCACAAGTACATAATTTCTTTAAAAAACCAAATAATTTTATTTATTTATTTCACCTAATAAAAAGACTTTGATTAGCATTCAAACCATTAGTTTGTACTGCAACCATATAAAAGAAATCAACTGATTTCTTAATTAAATAGCTTGAAAATTTATTAGATTAATAATTAAAACCATCTGAAGAGTCAAAAATGATGATATTAATGAATCTCCTTGTTATTGATAACGAAATCAACATTCAAGTATCATATAAGGTGATGATATTAATGAATCTCCTTGTTATTGATAATGAAATCAACATTCTTGTATCATATAAGGACCTTAAACACTAATTAAAACCATCTTCAGAGTCATAATGGACTTAATAAAAATGATGATATTAATGAATCTCCTTGTTATTGATAATAAAATCAAAATTCTAGTATCATATACTAATGAATAGAGTTTGATTTATATTCTTATTTTACTATTTAAAAGAAATCAGTTCTTTCGTTTTTTGTTTTGAAACAATCCACATAATTAAAGATTGTTACATTGCCAAGGGAGGACAATCCTTCGTTGATTACAAAAATGATCGAAAAGACCTAAACCTTGCTGATCAGAAAGGAACTAGTCACCCCGGAGAACCAACATACACACTGGAAGTAAACAACTACTAACAATACCAAACTACTTGAACCCCTCCAACCAGAGGAACATTATTTTAACATACAAAACTAGTAGACACTATTCCATCTTGTCATTTCTCTTCTTCCTCCTCTTCCTTCGCAGAAGCCTCGTCGTCGTTTTCTTCATCTTCATCATCTTGAGGAGGAGCAAAATACAATTTCAAGCGTCCACTTTCTCTTGAAGCAACAAGCATGTCTCCGGCAGGAATTCTGACCTCATTCAAAGTAAACCGATTCTCATCTCGACTACATTCAATGTATACTACAGGTGTGCCTTTCTTCACCCGCTTCAGGCTAGAAATAGGTGGAGGAAAGAATCGGATGGGATCATCATTTGCTGGTGACTTGCCAAGATACAGACAAGTGTTGCTCATAATACGCCTCTTTTCAGCCTTGGCACTATCTTCCGCGTCATTAGTTGAATTTTGTGGCGGATCATTAGAAGAAGATGACAGCTTGGTTGGTGAAATTGGAAATGGCACTGTCATTTCATGACGACCAGGAGATGAAGGATTCTTTTCAAGCGAGAGGTCATCTAAAAGTTGAGCAATTGATGAGTTGGTGGAGTTACTGGGTTTTGCAGGGTTGGATTGGTCTCTCAAGGAAGACATGGATTCAGACCTCACCAGAGTCTGGTTGTTTGGTGATGAAGTGCTAAGCATGTCTTTAAGACTAAAGAAACTGTGAGTGTCCATAAACTGACAATTGCCAAGAAACAAGCATACATAGTTATATGTAAAACTTCTTGTAAGTTTGTGAGGGCAGTGAAAGGTATGTGTATACTTGTATACAAGAAAAAGACAAAAGGGTTTCGGAGTAAAAGCAACATTTTTACCATGGACCAAAATTTGCATTTAATGCAAAATTAACTCACTCTCAATCTATATTAAATTTCTCTCTTCTTTTCTTTTTCTCTTGGATTTTGACACTCCTTAATTAATGATGCTCTATAACTATTTTTGTTTTTTGTGTAACTGATATGAATGATTCATGTGTATTCTTAAAATCCATTGAGTAGCTTTCGCTTTTTACTTACTCTCGTCGTATGGAAAATTTAACATATTAACAAAATTTGCAAATATCAAGTTCCTAGTGTTTAAGTTTGGGAAATATAAAAATAATGTTTTGTTACAGTTTAAATTCTTCATGTAGCATTAATCATTCAAGAGACCAAGACTTTTTACTAAGATATAAGGGTAAATCTACAACTAGTTTAATGACTTCAGCTTTGTTTAATAATGATTTTAGCAGATGAAACTGTACCGGTTGACTTCCTTACGCAGAAGCTCTTACGAAGAAAAATAACGAGTGACAAGGAAAACTTCTACTCC
>JANQBM010000004.1:22767251-22782753 GCA_025594535.1 Erythroxylum domingense
AGTGGTCTGGTTTGATATTGACTATAAGCAAGAGCAGCCTGTATATTTCCTCTAATGTTATCAATAAAGAGGAGATGAATAGAAGATTAGGTTTTGGTATTCAATCTACCTCTTTCAATTACCTTGGCATTCCTATAACCATTTCCGAACCTAGTGATAGTTATAGGATACATTATGTTCTAGTGGGTAATTTAGTATGTTTTCAAATGTTAAGTAGATGATTTGTGCATGTTTAGGTTTAGAATTGTGTTAGTATGATTGTATGTTTTTGTTTTTTAAGGTGATGTGGTTTAGAGCGTGTTATTAGGTTTTAATATTTTTCGTTTAAGATTTTTTGATGTGTTTATTGGTGTTTGAGATCAGGTAAAGATATTGTAGAAGTTTGGAGAAAGCTTGGAGGAAGATTCAGGATCACCATCGTGATATTCTAGTACAATTATGATAGAAGCAACCTAGATATGGCCGCTATCATGACTAAATGTACCACAATTGTGATACAAGCTAATTTCTATTTTTATTTTTGGATACACGCACAAGGATCTGCTTCCATTTCTATTTTTGGAGGGTCTTTTTAGACTTTTTAGCCTGAGTAAAACCTAGTTTTACCCTAAAAGGCAAAAGCACTATAAAAGGAAAGAGAAATGTCCTAATCAAAGAACCACCATTTTACTTGATTGATATTAATCCAAGGAAGATCAAGAGGAGCATCAGCTATCCAACATTTTCCAAATTTGCATATTTATATCCAAATTAAGTTTTTCCTTCTTTCCTTTTGTTATTTTCATTATAATTGATGTGTAAACTGAATTGGAAAATGTTGTACATGTTAATGATGTTTTAATTTCATATTAGGATTTATTCTTGACTTATTTTGTGACTTGAACACTTTTGATTTCAATAAAATGATTTGGGTTTTGTGATATTTGAGTTTGCTTATACTTCAAAAATAAATTGAGAGAGTGGGTCGAAATTAGTCTTATTAGGTTAGGTAATGAGAGTTAACAACCTAATAAGTCAAGCAAATATCTAATTGATAATCATACAAAGAGCGTGATAGTTATGATGTGCATTATATTTTAGGGTTTATTTTGTTAAGTATTTATTGTTATTTTAAGTGTTTAGTATGTATTTAGGTTTTAATTGTGTTAGTTTATGTGCTTAATTGTTTTTATTTCAATTGTATTAGCTCATGTGTTTAATTGTTTTTAGGGTTAGTATGCATCTTTGAGCTTAAATGTTATATTTTTGAGGTACCTTGATGGCTTTTTGTAGTGTTTCAGGGTAAACTATAAAGAACAGAGAAGTTTTGAAGAGTTTCGAGCAAAAAACATGGCCTATGATTGTGGCACAATAGGCTACGATCGTGACAGAAAGAGGCAAGCTGAAGGGACCCTGGCCATGATTGTGCACTTTAGGCCACGATCGTGATAGAAAGCTATGTGCCAGGCCACGATTGTGAAAGAAAGGGTTAGTGTTGGGGTCACGATTATGGCCTGCATCAGGCTATTATAGAAACTCAAGTTTTGCAAGATTTTTGTACCATTTTGACCCTAAATTGACCCTAAGGCTTCCAAGATATAAATAGAACATTACAAGATAGAAAGAGTAGCCTTGGACAGAGCTTTTCACATCAGCAAATTCAGAACCTTAGAGAGCTATTGAGTGATTTGAGGAAGGAGAGGAAGGGAGAGAGACACAGAGACAAAGTTTGACGCGAAGTAGTTCCCAGAATAGGTGGTTTCCCGCAGTCGTTGGCTCCATAAGTCCGCTCTAACAATATTTTCTATTTTTATTTCAATTTTATTGATGTATAAAATTGGGATAATTATTCATAATAGTTATTGTTGAATGTCGACTTTTGTTTAAACTCACCTTTGGGATTTTATCTTTGATTTTGTCTTTATGTCATTAAACCACACATTTTCATTTACCCAAGAGAGTTGTCAAAAAGATAAATAGGATCATCAAATCATTCCTTTAGTTTGGAAAAGTTAACAAGCTAAAAATTATAAAGTGAAATGGGATGAGATTGTTATCGACAAGGAGAAAGGAGTTTTAAGGATAACTCTAATATCCTTATACAAAAATTATTGATGAATAAAAGGATATGGAGGTTGATTGTTGAGCTTAAGGAATCAGCTTTATCCCTGGAGAAACATCAATTAGAGAACGAGAACAACATCTAGTTCTAGTTTAATAACTATAAATAATTTAACCTCTTATTTCCAAAAGTGAGATTATGTATTTTACTAATAGAATTTACCTTAATTCTTGAGACTCCACCGTAATTCGACATAAAGAATGGTCTGCAAATTTCAGGGGTTCTCCTTCTTAGTTGCATAATTACCCTAGCTTTAAAAATTACAAAGTGAGGAAATAATTACTTAGATTCTCAACTCCATTAGGGTATTCATAAACAAAACTTATTGTACAATATTAAGAGTCATCTTAAGGGATGTGAATGGTATAAAGTACTTTGGAAAATTTACTAAACCTGAAGTCTTCTATATTTATGTGGCCTGTTATCAAAAACATAATCAGAACAAAAAATAGGTGGTATGGGGAGTTTGATCCTATTTGTGTTCCATGAAAAGAGAATATGGAGGATATGGATCATTTTTTTAGTGTAGATTCTTAAAAGTTGCCTAGAGTCGAGTGATGTATAACTTAGGGGTGTTTTGCCTGAGTTATGATTAAAGTGAGTTATTGACACAGATCATAGCAAAAACAAAACAGTTAAAGAAAAAGCTAGTGATTCTTAAAACTACATTTATTGCCACCATCTACTCCATTTGGAAAGAAAGGTACTGTAAAATTTATAAAGGAATAGAAACTGAAAAGTATCATGTAGCAAAAACCAACTTGAACCTGAAATTGTGAAAGACAAATTAACTCATAACTTACTCAGTTCAGAAATTAAAAACAGATGGGACCTTTAATATAAGTTACTTGTAAGTTCTTAGTTCCTATTTAATGTTGAAATTATCATGTAATTAATCTACTTGTAATTTTTAATAGCTTTTCCATATTCAATAAAGAATTCTCTTTTAATTCTAAAAAAATAGCCTTTTAGTTTAAGATAAGTAACTCCCAAATGAGTTACACAATTTGAGATATCTTTAGTGAAATTCTTAAGACAACACCTTCCTTAAGCTTCAACCTTATTCCATATATAGTTAAGGTCTCCTTATATGACCCAAACCAAAGTAATATTGATTCCTAAATCCCTGAGATTTTTACATAATTCATTCCTTTGGAATACAAAATTGCTAACATATACTACAGGTAACAAAAATCTAACATTCTCCCTTTTAAAATAGTTCCATATATGCAACATTTGATCATAAGTGCTTAGAACTTCCACTTCTAATATATTTGAGTTAAAGAAGATGATAATTCTTCCAAGGATGTGCTGAGAATGGTTGGAAACAACACTTCAATGCTTCCCCAAAAGTTTAAGCTTATTAAAATTCTCTAGCTTTATTTTAGTTTCCAAAAAGACCAAGTAAAAGTGATTTTTCTTTGAAGATAAAATCCCTCAAAGCTTGTTGTTTAAAAGGATTGTTAAGAACTCTTATATTCCAAACTATAAAGGGCATTGATGAGATTACCTTTTTAGTTGAAACCTTTGCTCCTCTAGTATTTTATTATACTTGAAACAACTTAGAAGGTTTCCTTATCCATATGAGATTGAGCTTCTTTAATGACATTAACATGTTGGATTGCTATAATAATTTCAGCCTCATCATGCTCATTTTTATTAGATAAACTAGCTTTTCTTGCTTATTTAAAAGAGTCAAATTTTAAAGGAGTTGCTATTATTTCATCAATCTTCAAAATATGCTCCTCTTTACTTGAATTTAGAGAACTATCAATTACTTTAGAGACTATTCTAGAATATAGGGAATATGAACATAGAGTTAAAGCAAGATCCTCGTCACATTTCTTAATGTTTATTTTGTTCTTATTAGAAATGTTTCTATCTTTTACTTCAAATTACAAAATTCCTCTTGAATGGGTTCTTCATAACAATCAGTTAAGAAAACTTTACTAGTTGGCTTCCAAACCTCTTTAGGTTTTAGACTTGGAGGATTCCATGCATAAGTAAGCTTAACTATATTCTCTATTAGTTCTAAGTTGTCATTGAACCTCACTATCACAACTTCATCTAACAAGTTGATCCTTTTGGTCTCTGTAGGAGTTTATTTGAAGCATAATAGTCTTCTAATTGGGCTAGCTAAGTTACCCTAATAGTCAATAATTCTAAGGGTATGTCATATATATAGATCTATAGGAGAATGTTGGTGTGTTTAATTTCATCAAATATTATCCCTAGCCTCCAAGGTTGAATAAGAAAAGGCTTATGATTTGCATTCCAGGGACCAGCCTTAATAACATTAGTGATCAAACCAGAAGAATGGAATAGACAAAAGAATATAGGCTCACCATTTAATATTGTACATAAGAGTCCAAAATATTTCCAATTTGTAACAGCCAAACTTTTCATAAGTGGAATTGGAATTCTTCTATCTAATAAAAATCCAAACAAGGTGGATTTTCACTCATCAACCTCTACATGAAGAATGGAAAGTGGAGGAGAAACAACTTGATGATTCAAGGTAGGATTAGGAGGAAAAAATGTGAGCATTAATTTTATATTGTAATTCCCAACAACTTACACCCATATGTTTTATGTTAGAAGAGTTAGAGATTGGTTACATTATTTTTGAGTGTAGCTAGTAAAGAAGCTGGAGGATTGGAAGAGGAAAAAGGAAGCTTGGGGAAGAAGAAGAAGATAGATTCAAAGATAGGAACAATTCAGTATTAGAAAGCATGGTATGGATTGTTAGTTAATAGAGAGAGCTAAAGGGTTAAAGTTGAACAAAGGAGGTGATTAGAGAAAACAGTTCATGAATGAGAAAGAAGACAAGAGGAAAGGGAAGAAGAAGAGCTGAAGATAATAAAACAATTTAGGAAAGTAGGATATAAGCTAGGAAGTAGATCATGGAAAAATCAAAATCAAGCTAGTAGAGAGTCGAATAAGTTACTAATAGTAAAGATGAGTAGATTTTTAGGAACTAAAGACCACAAAACTTGAGAATTTAGTATCTTTGAGGGTAAATTATACTATGTTTTGATAGATGTTTAATTGTACTTTTGAGTGTTTCTTAGATGGTTATTTTGTGTAAAGGCTTAAAATTATGTTATTATTATTATTTGTTCATATTCGAAGTGTTTTTGTTGTTTAGAGAAAGAATTGGATCTTAATTTTATGTTTCATGAGTTGTTTGACGTCTTTATTAGTGATGGAAACAAAGACTTGAAGGATGAAGAAGATGGAGGAAGAATGAAGGTGTCATGATAATGCATAATTTGTCACGATTGTGAAAGAAAGGAATTTCTAGATGCACGTCTATGTCACAATCATGACAGTACTTTCCAAGCGCGACCTTTTTAGTATCTTTTAGGGTTTGGGAGTATTTTTGGAATTGAATGAACTAGGAGAACCCTAGAAACAACCCTATGACCCTAAAATACTATTTAAGAATGTGAAAGAAATAAAAAACATAGTCTCCATCTTATAGAAGTAGATCAAACAAGGGAGATTAAGAAGAACATCCAGAATTCTAGGTTTCCATATTAAGCTTCAAAGTGAGTTTTTCTTTCTTCCTACTTTGTTATTTTCATTGAACTTGATTTTCATATGTCTAATACATTTATGATATTCTAATTTCCAGATTAGGGTTTATTCAGTAGTTATTTTGTGACTTTGATTTTTATGATTCAACAAAATATTCAAGTTTTGTGTTAAATGTGCATGCATCTAATTTGACAAAATTTTGAGAGAGTGAGTTAGTAGTAATACGATTAAATTGTGCAACAAGAGTTGATAATTTAATATGTCACGCAATGAATAAATCAACCATCATTCGAAGAGAGATCTTATGTGAGAACTTGATTATTGAATAGATATCTTCAGAACTAATTGAAAACATTAGGGAAAGAGTTGTGAGTTAAGAAATTGTAGTTCTAGAATTTTCATATTCAATTGTGGTTAATTGGTTAGGGATTGAGAGAGGGTAATCAACCCTTTAAAAAATCTATGGTCAATACATAATTGGATCAATAATCGTTAAGGGAATAAAATAATGAAATAGTAAATCCTATGCGTTCATCCTTGATCATCTTTAATTAATTTTGGCAACTCACTTATTATCTGTTCTTTTTTTAATTTTATTTAACTATTTTAATCTCTATTATTATTTTCACTCATTTCATATTTTATTACTTTAGGCAAATTTATGTTTAATTTGTTTTATCTAGCTCCTCGTGGGATCTAGTAGTGGTAGGATGCATAATGTTTTAATGGCTAGTTTTGTAGCATACTGTCTCTCAAATTTTTGAGAGATTTAAAAAGTAAGACTAATTAGTCATATGAGTGTTAGTATATATGACAAAATTGGTATATTTATGACAGGAGTTCATAAGTATATTTAAAGGCATAATATGAGCATATACACGAATTGATATTTGTACACATTTCAAGTTAGCATTTGCACTCAATTGACATATTCCGGGGTATGAAATTGAATGTAATATGATAAATGACTATGCTTTCTAATGTCTTGTATTGGGGGTTACCAAAGGCAAGAATTGATGGATTATAAATTAGCAACATGGAAATTAATTTTCTCAATTGGGAGATTGATAAATTAATGTATACATTTAGTCTTGGAAAAATGCCAAGTGACAAAATTAATTGAAACATGGAAAATTAGATTGATTAAGTCTAAAATTGAGTGACATTTGGCATAGTTAAATGTGTGACAAATGGACTAGTAAATAAATGACAATTGGTCCAATTATTAATTGACATGTGGACTAATCTTGGAGTGACATGTGAACTGATTAAAAGATGATAAATGGCATTAATTAATGGATAAATGACTACTGTACATAAATGACATGTGACCTAGCTTTAATGGTAACATATGGCAACACCTATACTTGACACATGTTGAACATGCCTTTAAACATGTGGCTATTTCATTAGATGACACCTAACACCTTAGGTGAAAACTTCAGTAAGAGCAACTTTAATCAAGCCCATTCTTGTTCTTCCTTCCCCTCACACACCACCGAAAAACTCTTCTCTTTCATCTCCCTGTGTTTGTTTTTGTGCATGTCTCATTGTTGCATTAATAATCTGTGTTTCACCCTCTCAAAGTTAAACAGAGAATCAGAATATAGTTGCCTTATTGTCCTAGTCGAAATCCATTAAAGTTCTACCTTGGATGTATGACGATTCTACATTTTTGGAGTATTGATTTAGAGTGACTTTTAAGCTAAATTGAGATCCTAACAAGTAAGTAAATATTTGATTGCTATTGCATGGTTAATGGTAAAAGAATGATACTTGAATTGAAATGTATTGCATATAAGGTTGATGATTAAAATGTGTTTGAATCTATTGGCTGTAGCATTTTTATTGAGCATGCATATGTATTTTTGACATACCTTGACTTATGGATATTGAAATTAGATGGAATTTGATTCAGAGTAAACTAGAAACATATGGCTACAGTTTTCATAAAGGAATTTAATTTGAAATCTATCTCTAAAAGTCTTGAAATTTGACTTGAAGTTGAAAATTAAGTTCTGTAGAGGTATAAAAATAGTTTGTAGTATTTTGATTATAACTTGCACGATACTGAACCCAAATGCATGAATTTGACGTAATTACAAACTTAATACATAGAGAACATTTTATTAGAAGAAGGTGTTGCCTAAAAACCTCATTTTCTGAGTCATAATGATCGTAAAAAATTGACCTAAAAATCTATCTTGAGAAAAACTGAAAAACTACAGGATAAATGGGAGATTGGTTTATGTCACGATCATGGCAGGGGATGTCACAATTATGGGCAGTGATTTTTCATGGGACTGTTTTGATTATGTAATGGTTGAACCAATTAAGGATGAGATATATAATTATGATGCTTTGGGACTTAATTTGGACTTAAGATTAGGACATAACCTAGTGAATAAATTGTTTGATGCTATAAATGTGATTTTATGGAATTCATGAATGGCATATGTAGTTGAACATACTTCATCAATTAGTATAAATTTGATAAGGAAATGAAATCAAATTGGTGTTTGAATTAGCATAAAATGATGTTGTGTTTGTGAAAAAGAATTATGGAAAAATTTGGAGTAAGAATTGATGTTGTATAAGTGTTAAATTCATGGATGAAGGAAGAATAATGCAGGGCATGATCATGGCCCTCACAGCACGATCGTGGCCTGACAAAATAAAGTTCCTGTTACGATCGTGACCTTTACAACACAATCGTGGCCTAGATAAAAAATGTTTCTGTCACGATTTTGGTCAGACTTATGGAGGTAAAGAGTTATCCTTTGATTGTTATATGAACAAATCAATACTAGGGTGCTTCCATATGATGTAATTAGGTTTAAATGAGATCTTGAATAAGGTGATTAAAGTGGACAAAGAGTATTAGGTATTAAAGGATGATTGGAAGACAATGTTATTAAATGATTTTAAGATATGAATAAAGGAGATATACCTGGAATTGTCAATTTGAGCATGCATTATACATTACACATATACATATGTGTATAAATGACTTTTTATGTAATTGTGCAATTAATATTGTGTATTCAATATGTGTATTCCATGATGTTGGTATAGAGGAAAGAACGTTTGCATCCAAAAGTTTCCCGATCTAGGAAGCTAATGCTAATCTGGACCATACTGTGAGTCAATATAGATGATCTTCCTAGGATTAATTTATTCTATTTAACTTCCAATTATTGAACTGTTTGTAATTTGCATGTGAATTCTAGACTTTAATGGTCCGAGGAGTTTGATTTTCAGGAATGTATTGGAAGTGTTCTATTTACATCTAAAATTTGAATGATATCTGTTTGCAATTGAATTATGAATGATTTTTGAATACTAAATGAAAGTTGAATTTCGGACTGAGGTCTGATGAATATAAGATTCTGTCTGTTTATCATAAGGGAACGCAATGCATGGTATATTCTATATTTGATGCATTTCATAAAATGCATGTTCAGATAATGGCGTTGTGATCAGAGTAACTAGTTTGAAAGAACTTTAAGCTCAGAATTCTGCACGTAGAGTTGTGCTTTGTGATTTTTGTATCTGACTAAGCCCAATGGGCTAGTGTAACACCCCCTTACCGTAGGGTACGCACCGAGACGCCCGCAGGTCATTCCTGTACATATCCTAAGATAAAGGAGAGCTACATGTGATCACTACAATCACTCCACATGGCATCACATTAATTTGTATAATAAAGCATTAATTGTAAACCACAATATTTTTAAAATCAAATTCTTCCTCATTTCATTGATCAAAATCAAAAGTTTATACATCATTCCATACTGTACTGTCCCGTGCCATTGGACAGTCATTTCCACTACTGGTAAACCCTTATTCTACCACTTGGCAGTTTTCCTAGTCCGAAAATGATCCCGAAAAATTCCTAAAATTCTCTAAACATCAGAAAATCACTATGACCCTCTCCACAATTTTTATACACACAAAGCATATTTTTCCTAATTCACATTTATTCACAATTATACTGGGAAATGCTATGAATGCATGTACAGTCATTTACATATGCAAAATTCAATAGTCACGTGCATATATGAATGCATGAACATAGCAATACAATTTTAAACACTCCTAACCTGTTCCAAATTACTATTTTACCCTTCCTATTGGTGAGGGGATGTTACAGCTAGTATCTGTATCTGTATCTGAAAGGCACTCGATTACAACAAATAATAACGAATCTAGAGTCTCATATGCATTTGCATTTGTACACTTATGATTATGAAATATATGCTTATGAAACTTTTTCTGAAATTGCGATGTTAAAGTGATATGCCATAATAATATGATTGACTGGGTTATACTTGTGCTGAAAGAATAAATATGAAATTTGTGAAATTCATTATGTCTTATTGTGATAGAAATTGTTGTGAAATTGGTTGGTTGTGTGATATTGTGTTTTTGACTAGAGTGAGATCATCAATGATGGTTCACTCACTGAGTTCACAAAACTCACCCCAAAATTTGCAATATAATTTTCAGGCTCAGAGGAGATACCCAGTTAAACAAACTAGAGTGGTCGGGATCTGTTTATACCTATATAAGTCATCAGTCAAATTGTATTAAACATTGTATTCTGTAACTTTGAATATTGTATAAATGAACTTTAAAATGTACTGACTTTTTTGACTGAATATATTTGTAATGAAATGGGCCCTAATGAAATATAAGTTGCTTAAGATGTGTTTGATGTGTCGAAATTTTGCTATAAGTATTTTCGATCATCTTAACATGCTATCCTCGTAGCGTATACTCTCATATACCATTGTTATGTTCAGGTATATGCTCTATGAGGGTGGGATATTACAAGTTTAGCATGTGTTTAGTTGTTCCATTGAATGATTAGTGCATGTTTTGGTTATGATTATGTTGATTAGTTAAATGTTTGTGTTTTGAGCGTTATATGGGTTAGAGCATGCTTTTGTGCTTTCATTTTGTGTATTTGAGGTGCCTTGATGTACTTGTTAGTGTTTGAAATATATATGGAAGAACGGGGTAGAATTAGAGAGAGTCCAGAACTAAACCAGGCCCACAAATGTGGCCTAAATAATTAAAGGAAGCCACAATCATACCCTTGTCTACCACAATCATGATAGGAGCTAAATGAAGTGCCACGATTGGATAGCCTCCCGAATGTTACTTATGAAGGGACTTTTAAGACTTTTTCGACTCGTAGAGTTTATCTAAAATAGAAAAGACTATATAAAAAAGAGAAAGAACCCTAAGAGGAGCTCCAATTTATGCCACTTTGGGAAAATCTAAGAAGAAAAAAGAGAGAGAGAGAAGAGGAAGAAGAGGAGAGAGGAGTGGGCTTCTGTTGCTGCTTCTTTCTTAAGCCATCCCAATCCTGTCCAAGTGACATTTTCTTTTCATCATTGTTATTTTTCTTCTTTCAATTTGTAAGATGGATATGATGATGTTGATGGATTTGGGATTGATGATGATGTCCTAACTTTTCTTTATAGATCTAAACTTGACTTAATGTTAATTTATTTATTTTGGGTTAGTTCATTTGGGTGTTGTCATTATTTGTTGTAACTTCATGCTTTAGTAATAAATCAAAAGAGTGAAGCGAATGTAAAATGATCGAGTTGGTTAATAAGATTTAAACGATCCAACAGAACACACAAATAATCAAATCGGTAATTATACAGAGAGAGATCTCATGTGAGACTCAATTATTTAATAGAAGGCTTAAGAACTGATTAGGTTATGGGCTAATTGTTAATTGAGAGATGACAATTTTGGTTACTAGATTTAATTAGTCTTTATTAATTAGATCCTGGTGTTTATAACTCGAGAGAGAGTAATCCACCATTTGATAGTTTAGAACCAAGACCATATTAACATAAAAGTGATTAGGTTAGCATTGATGATAGGACAAATCCCTTTCTCATAATTTGTAATTTTTCTTTTTTAATTTTCCTTTGTGAATTTGATGGTGCTTAATATTCAATTTCTTTTGTGTTAATTTTACAATTTAACTTTTTGTCAATCATCTTCATGTGTTTATTTTTAAGTTCATTTTTATTTTAATTTTATTAATCATTTAGACCTTAGATGTTAGGACGCCATGGATGTATGCATCATATGCATAAGAATGCAATGGAAGTATTAAAATTTAGATTTCAACACCATGACAACCCAGAAAAACAAAATCTCACACGCATGCATGGATATCTAAAAGAATATGAAATATACATCATTTTTACCTTTTTTTCCTCCTTTCCTATTTCTTCTCCTTGTTTGGGTTGTTAAAAATACCAAACCTTTCTTTGATCACCAAAAAACACTCAAAGAATAACAAGAAACAATGTCTAAGGGAGATTTGAGCACTAAACTAGATAAGTTGTAATAGATGCTCAAAACGAAAAGATTGGTCAAGAATTTAATTGCATGCACTTTGATTCATATAACAATTATATGAATTGTAAGAACAAGACTCAAGGCACCTCTCTCACACTCTAGAACTCTTCTAAAGCCCTTATGCTCTCACTTAAGTGTGTAAGAAATGGTAAGACTGTTATGTATATAAGTGAAGAACTTACTTATGTACTCATTTGTGCCATCGGTCACTATCATAGCCAATGAGCCATGATCATGGCCTACTTAAAAAATAGGCTCACCTTCGTTAAGTTAAGAGGACTTTACGATGACTAATTTTGATGACAATCAAATAATAATAATGTTAGAAACAAAATAATGTCTTTGACAAGTGTGTTAAGTGAGCAAACACAAAGACTATATAGACACAGACGCAGACGCAGACACAAAGACTATATAGACGCAGACGCAGATGCAAAGACTATATAGACAAAGACGTAGACGCAAAGACTATATAGACGCAAATGCAGACGTAGACATAAAGACTATATAGACGCAAACGCAAACGCAAAGGCAAAATAGACACAAAGAAGACATAGACGAAACCACGAAGATACACTAGCATGTCAGATAGTTATTTAGTCAGAGTTAGTTACAGAACTCAACTAAATGACAGTTACCTAGAAGTGATTATCAAGAATCAAGAAGTCGTTATCAAGAACAAAGAAGCAGTTAGAGACGAAGGCTATAAATATTAGTCGCAGTCGAAGATGCAAAAAAGTTAGAAAGTTGGATAATCTGAAAGAAAAGTCTTATTGTGCTTACTTCGAATAGAGCTAACATTACTGTAATAAAAGCTCACAATCTTTTTTTAGTGAGAAAAAGAAAATACTAATAGCCTGCAGAGGTTAAGATAGTGAAAGAATAATTTGTAAGAGACCTGAAGAGGCTCTGGAAGGGAAGAAAGAATACTTGTAATCGTTTTAAGAATAGTGGAACACTCAGACAAACTCTGAGGACTGGACGTAGCCCACGGTTTGGGGTGAATCATTATAAGAATCACATTGTCTATTCTCTACTCTTTACTTTAGTTTACTTTGTTGTTAAAACTCTTAGAGAAGTAATTTGCGATTTAACTACGTAATAAGTTGTGATATTCTTCTAATAAGAAAGAAAAGTTTTCTTTTCGAGATTTTAAATAAAAAAGGAGGATACATCATTCAACCCCCTTCTTATGTATCTAGTTTCTTGAACGTAAAGTCCTTACTAACATGTGATTTACTTCAAATGTTATCAGAGCTCGGTTTTCTAGAACCACCTTTAGAAAGTGAGGGCAAAGATCTATGGCAGAATCACACGTGTTCATAGCTGAAGGTGCCTCCGTCACAAGACCTCCTGTGTTCAATGGTGAAGACTATCATTATTGGAAGGACAGGATGCTGCTCTTCTTAGAATCCACACATATTGATCTTTGGGATATCATCGATAATGAATTCCTGGCAATAGATGGTCAGCGGATCATAAAGCCAGATTTCAGTTAAACTCAAAGGCCAAGATCTTTCTAAGTTGTTCGTTGAGCGGAAGTGAATATGATAAAGTTCATGGATGCGAGACTGCGAAGGAGATGTGGGACACTTTATCCATCGCATATGAAGGCACAAACCAGGTGAAAGAGTCCAAGATAAGTGTTCTTGTACACCAATATGAACTGTTTAAAATGCAGGAAGATAAGTCTATTGATCAGATGTTTGGACGATTTCAAAATATCGTTAATGAACTTAAAGCTCTTGGGAGAATCTACAATAATCAAGATCATATGAGGAAGATTCTCAGAAGTCTACAAAGAAGATGGAGACCTAAAGTTATTGCTATATAAGAAGCCAAGGACTTGAGCAAACTAAAGCTAGACGAATTGCTTGGTTATTTGAAGATACACGAAGTAGAACTGGATGCTGAGGACAAACCTAAAATAGACAAATCCATAGCATTAAAGGCTGGTCAGAAGAATCTCAACACTCGGAGAAATAGAAGTTCTTCGTCAAAGGCATTAAAGATTGAAGAAGTCAAGAAAGATGATACCAGTGAGTCTGATCGTGATTCAAGTGAAGATGATGAATTATTTTTCATTTCAAGGAAGATCATAAGGATGTGGAAAAAGAAAGCAAAAGGAAGAAAAAAATTTTCTTTTAAATAAAATAGCAAAGAAGACATCAAGAACAAGAAGACCTTATCATTTTCTATGAGTATAACAAACTAGGACACCACAAGTTAGAATGTCCGTTGCTGAAAAGAGAACCAAAGAAAAATAAAGAAAATAAGAAGAGTATGATGGCAATGTGGGAAGATTTAGATTCATCCGAATCTAATTCTGATTCAGAAGCATCAGAACAAGCAAATATATTCTTGGTAGCTGAAGAAGAAGGTGACGAGGAGGTAACTTCTAATATTAATGAACTTCAAGAAGCTTATTTAGAATTGTTAGAAGATTCACATAATATACTCAAACAGTACATATCTCTAAAAAGAAAGTATGTCAAAAACTTGAGGAACACGGAAGTGCTAGAAAAAGAAAACGTCTATCATAAGAAAAATGTAGACGTTATGAAAAGGGTTTCTAATGATAGATATGAGGAAATTAGTCAGTTAAAACAAAGGATTAACTCTCTATCAGCAGATTTATCAACCTTTACTAAGAGTACAAAAAGAATGAATGATATGATCAGTAACTATCGACACCCTAATGAAAAGAGTAGTCTAGGGTTTATTAAGAAGGATACTCGTTATAAAAAGAAGATTGTCCCTCATAGAAAGAAATTTTATCAATCCTCTTTCTATCATTCTATGAATGCTTATAAGACTAACCCTCAAGGACCCAAGAGAATTTGGGTACCTAAAAGGAACATAATATCTATTGCAGATCTCCTTCTTTGGAAAAAGCAGCAAGCACCAGTGGTATTTGGACAGTGGATGCTCGTGACACATGACAGGAAGAAGGTCTATGTTCCTAGATCTTCAAGATAAGAAGGGAGGATCAATAACTTTTGGAGATAATTAACAGGTTGAAATCATAGGAATTAGTAAAATTGGTAAAGATTCCTTTGCATGCATTGATAATGTTCTGGTAGTTGAAGGTTTAAAACATAATCTAATTAGTGTAATTTAATTATGTGATTCTGGTTTTAAAGTATCCTTTAATCAAAATTCTTGCGTAGTCAGAAACAAGGACAGATCTATATTCTTTTCTGCCAAAAGATGAAATAATCTTTATAAGATCAATTTAGAAGATTTGCAAACTCAAAATATTTCTTTTTTATTATCAACGGATGAAGAAAAAGTGATTTGGCATAAAAAGCTAGGTCATATTAGTTTCAAACATATTTCCAAGTTGATTAAATATGATTTGGTAAGAGGTTTACCAAAAATAAGTCTTAATAAGGATTTCTTTTGTGAAAGTTGTCATAAAGGAAAACAGGTTAAAACATCTTTTTCTTCTAAAAATATTGTAACTTC
>JANQBM010000004.1:22824272-22836276 GCA_025594535.1 Erythroxylum domingense
ATGTCAAAAGTTGAAGAAGCAAGAAATATCACTGCTACACAGTCAGAAGAAGCTGCTCGGTTCCAACAATTAGCAAAATTAGCATCACAAAACCCGAGTAGTCTTAACCACGAAAAGATTCAGAGTGAGATCTCTTATAAACAAGCATGAAAAGTCGTTAGGTACTTGTTATTTGGCGTATTCAGGTAAGTTTCCATATTCCTTTGGATTAAATGCCTCAAATACAAACTTTACCAATTTTTGGGTCGTGAGCCCAGGAGCTACAGATCATATGACCCATTTTTCCAAATGTTTCTCAACCTACATTTCATGTCTAAGTAGTAGAAAAATAGCCACAACCGATGGATCTTTAACAACTATAGCAGGTGTAGGGAATGTCAAAATAAATTCATGAATCTCTTAGAAATGTTCTTCATGTTTCTAAACCATCAACCAATCTTGTTTCCCCAAGATTTATGTTGTAATGTGATTTTTTATAGTAGTTATTTTGTATTTCGAAACAATGATTCGGGGAGGATGATTGGACTTGCTATAGAATGGGATGGCCTCTACTATCTTAAAGCACCAAGTCAGTTGAACATAACTAAGGGCAGGTTATCCCATTCTTTCATATTAGACTATTGCATCCAATAAATAAAAATTTTGCTTCGGCATTATTGGTTAGGACATCCATGATTTCAAATTATTAAGAATATGCTTCCCTCTTTATTCGTAGATCTTGTTGCTGAAAATTTTCATTGTGAGGTATGTAAGCTTGGGGGGAGAAGGCGTGGTACAGTTCTTACAGCCACTCATCTCGTAAACAGATTGCCTTCTAGAGTCTTAGGTCACAAAAGTCCTATAGATGTCCTTTCAACATTTTACCCAAATCTAAACACTACCAAGAATCTTGTTCCGACAATTTTCGGGGGTGTGTCATTTGTTCAAGTTCATAATAGATGGAAATTAGATCCTAGAGTTTTGAAATGTGTCTTTGTGGGCTATTCTTCGACTCAAAAAGGGTATGCATCATTTGTTCAAAGCAGCTTTGTGTCCCAATAGATGTCACATTTAATGAACAAGATTTGTATTTCAACAATCATTATCTTTAGGGGGAGAATTTAATTGGGGAGGACAAGGAAAGTTTTTTGCTTGATTTGAGTCTCGTGTCCAATTCGAGAACACCAACCTTACCTTCTTATTCATCCCGTCTAAACCTTTTGCCAGAACAACCATCTAACCATATTCCTGAACATCCTATATTTGAACCCTTTCCAAAAGCACCAAGTGAACCACAAGAAAAACCTGATTCTGCCCTTGGAGATGTTAGATTTGGCAAAGGCAAGGTGTTCACATGAAAGATGGTTGTTCTTAAATTTACGCAGGTCTAAGAGTCCAATTTACATTCTTCCCATAAGGTAACAATTTCCAATCCTAAATTACAAAATGAATTGAAGTTCATATGGATAATGATCAATAGGACCTTCCTATTGCCATCAGAAAAGGAACCAGGGAGTGTACAAAAAGATCATTATGCCCTCTTGCACGTTTAAAAATTTTTCACCATCTCATAGAGCCTTCCTTATAGCCTAAATATCAATAAGGCTTTATCTAATGAAAAATGGGAACAAGCTATGAATGTGGAGATGGAGGCATTGGGAGAAAAAACAAAACTTGGGCATTAGTGAACTTACTTGTACAAAAGAAACCAGTGGGTTGTAAGTGGGTATATGTGGTGAAATATAGGGTAGATAGGTCAATTGAGAGATACAAAGTGTGATTGTAGCAAAAGGTTATACTCAACTTTTGCTCCTGCTGCAAATATGAATACTGTTGGAGTATTATTGTCATTAGCAACTAATTATGGTTGGGAACTGCAACAATTTGATGTCAAGAATGCATTTCTACATGAAGATTTAGAAGAAGAAATTTACATGGAGATTTCACTAGGTTATGGGAAGAATTTGGCTTCTTATATTGTGTGTAAGTTAAAGAAGGCACTATATTGCCTTAAGCAATCGCCTAAACCATGGTTTGGAAGATTTGCTATAGTTATGTTGGCTATGGGATACAAACAAAGTCAAGGAGATCATACATTGTTTATCAAACACTCTCCTTCAAAGGGAGTTGCAGCTCTTCTGGTGTGTGTTGATGACATAATAGTGGCTGGAGATGATGATAAAGAGAAATAGTTGTTGAGTCAACGATTAGCTAAGGAATTTGAGATTAAGGCATTGGGAAGGTTGAAGTATTTCTTTGGAATTGAAGTTGCACATTCTAGGCATGAAATTTTTATCTCTCAAAAAAAGTATGTTACAAATCTTCTAAAGGAAACAGGTAAGACAGTGCACAAACTTGCAAGCAGTCCCATTGATCTGAATCTCAAGCTTGGAAAAAGCAGAGGAGGATGTTGTAGTAGATAGAGAGATCAACGCCTAGTAGGAAGACTAATTTATTTTTCTCCCACACGATCAGATATAGCAGCATATGCAGTAAGTGTAATTAGTCAATTTTTGCATAGTCCAAAGGAAGTTTATCTGCAAGCAGCTCAAAGAGTACTTCAATATCTTAAAGGAACACCAGAGAAGGGTATTTTGTTCAAAAGAAATGGAGGTTTGGTTCTTGAGGTATACACTGATGTTGATTATGCTGGAACTATTATTGACAGAAGATCAACTTTAGGATATTGCATTTTTCTTGATGGGAAACTTGTGACTTGGAGAAGCAAAAAACAAGATGTAGTGGCTCGATAAAGTGTAGAGGCTGAGTTTCGAGCGATGACTCAAGATTTGTGTGAACTACTTTGTTGAAGATTATTCTTGAAGTTTTGAAGATTAAATGGGATGGCCCTATGAGACTATATTGCTATAATAGTTTTGCAATTAGTTTAGCTCATAACTCAGTTCAACATGATCGGATTGAAATTGAAAGGCATTTTATCCAGGAAAGTTTAGAAAGTGGATTAATTTGTACTTATATGTCTGCTCATGGTCAGTTGGTTGATATTCTCACCGAAGGTTTGAGCAGCTCAATTTTTCAGACTATTGTATCGAAGTTGGGAATGAAAATACCTATTCACCAGCTTGAGTGGAAGTGTGGAAAAATTATGTATATTGATTGATTGATTGATTGTATTTTATTAAGTTTCCTATTATATTAGAATATCCCATAAATCATAGGATTAGAGAGTATATCATAAATTATGAGATTTGATATTGTATTAAAATTATTAGTTTCTATTTATGGGTACTAGAATTTTTTATATAAGTAATACTTGATGTAAAATTTAGAGATATGCAATAAATACAGTTCTTATTCAAATTTGGACACAATCCTCCCCCGTTGAGGTGAAATTTAGGGTAGAGTTATCATGGTACTAGAGTCAGCCCTAATTGTTTGATATTGGGCCACTTGCATATCTGTAGGGCGGGAGGAGAGTGTATTAAGTGTGTTAAAATATCCCGAATCATCTAGGAGTAAGAGTAATGTAACTTGATAAGGCTTGGGCCAAGGGGTGTCTTTGGGGCAGAGTGAGGTTGCCACGGTTGACTAAATGTTCCCATGACATTTTTTGGGATCCAATTGGACTATTTAGACTTTTGATGCTAATGAAATAATGTAATTTCTTTAAAAATATGAACCTGTCTCTCTTTAGCTCCTGAATACTGGGTTTTAGTGCATGTACACAAATCTTTTGCCCTAAAGACTGATTTCATTTTGTCTGATTTCTAAAGTTGTTTTTCTATTTGGGCTTCATCTCTTGCATTTGATGTCTTTTGACAGCCTGATTTAGCAGATGGAGAGGATGATGCAATTAGTCAAAATATCATTAAATTGCAGAAGGAGCTACATCAACAGGTTAAGTATTGTTTACTGTTTATATTCTCATCAATTTCTCTGTGGTACTATAACTTTCAGGAGGGTTATTACAAGGTCTTCACTTCCTCGCCATGTTCTCTTTCTTTGTTGTGCATTCAATATGCTTCGTTATGTATTTCTACATATGCCACTTATCCTTGGATTTTTTGCTTGTATAGATATGTAAAAAGAAGGAACACTTGAACAATATCATCAAAGCAGTTGACCAAGGAAAAGAATGTGAACTACAGTAAGACATTCAGTCTATTTGAATATTGATTTATGTTAGGAGTCTAAACTTTCGTAGACTAAGTTTATATGTTACCTTGTAGGGCCCTTGAACAGGTTGCCATGGATAGGCTTGTTGAGTTGGCATACAAAAAGCAGCTGGTAGTTATTGCTTTCTTTCCTTTGATTTTTTGTTTTTATTCTTATTATTTGTTCCAACTAAACTGAAGTTTTCTATACTCTGCGAAAAAATCTCTATGTGAGGCCCTTTATCCGTATCCTAGTACATTAAAGTTTTTTATTGCTGGCTATATTCTCAGTAAGTTCCATCATAGCTATATCATTCCTGATCACTTCACTCCAGTTCTTTTTAGGCCTCTTTTTTTTTTCTTTCTTACAGTTTCTAAGTACTATTTTTTCTCATCTTCTCACTGGAGTGTTAGGGTGTCTCCTTTTAACATGTCAAAATCACCTAAGCCTAAGCCTAAGCCTGAATCTTGTTGGCTTATGTGAAAGCCTGAAGCTAAAAAGCATTGTTTGGTTTAATAGATGTAAGTTAGATAAATTAGGTTCGGTTGAAGACCGATTCCAATTCACACCAATATCCTGTCACTTCAATATCTTGCCACTATGGCCACAAATATAGAGAAAGTGTAGATGTAAATGAGGATGAACGTACTGAAATAAGATTTAATCTTCTGTTAAAAAAGTAATAGTATAAGCGGCATTAAGCTTTTTAGCGTCCTAGTGTTTAGCTATTTTTACGCTGAACCTCCCTTCAAGGGATTTTAGAGAAGCCGTTGGGTGGCTTACTGTTATTTTTGCATATGGAAGGATGTGGAAGCTGGGGAGGAGATGTGGAGATGGTGGGTGGTTTGATATGTTGCTTTAAGAGTGAATCATATGAGTGTGCATGGAGAAGGCATATTGAGAAACTATGAGTCCCACTCATCCCAAATTCTGCGCAACATACTAGTGCTCTACAACTGAATCTAGGATCTAACAGTTCAAAAGTGGAATTTGTGATGGAAAACTATAAATTATTTCTGTGCGTGCTCTTTGGAAAGTTGTTACCGCTCCACCTTAATTAAGATTTAAATAATTGCCTAATAGCAAAAGTTAATGAAAGTATGGTCTATTGGAAATCCTAATTGTTAAGTAATCGTTTCACCACAAAAGTTTAAGCTTTTGTGTAAGGCCAACTTAATTGGTTTTGTATATTCACTAGCACACTCCTTCAAGTGAAAGTCCTTTGGACTTGAAACTTGCACAGACTCACTCTACCTTGTGCTAAATAATAGGTGGGTGGTAAGATTTGAACTCACCACCACTTGGTCACAGAAGCTTTGATACCATGTTAAATGACCGTTTCACCACAAAAGGTCAACTTAATTGGTTTTGTATATTCACTAACACTAATGATGGAGGACATTCCTGCTATGGTGCCAGATGTAATTTGGGATAGTAAATTTGTCAAATGTAACTATGACTGCTAAAATTTGTTGGATCAGTACGACAGTCTTTATGGGTTGAACTGACGTTTTCTCTTTGCTATTGTCTATTTTACCCCCTCCACAAACATTGTCTCATCAGTTTGCCCTTCAGGACTGAAGTGTGAATTTTGGGATCTTTTTACAGTTTGGACTGACCTGGGGAACTCTTTCCATTTGCATATCTATAGCAATCATCCAAGCTTGCTAACAATTAGTAATTATTTTTGGGAAGATAATAATGAAGCTAATTACAATCTAGAGAAGTAATATATGTTCGAAGGTCTGGGTAATAGGAGAACTTTGCCTTAGTTCAGTATACACGTATCGAACTGATGTTTTTTCTGAACTGCAATTTGGATCGTTGTCAGGAGGTCATTTGGGATATTTTCCTGTTAATGTTGTGAATGAAAAATTAATAAAATATTTCTATTCTTTGTGTAACAGTAATTTATCTTTTGAGTCGTGTGATTTATAGAGCTGCCCAGTTTTTGCAGTCTGAAACTCTTAGAGCTTTGATTATAGTTATTAGCTTGATGCTTGTTCCGAATTTCTTGATGAGAAATATTTTGTTAAAGTCCTATCTTTGTACATGGTGATGAAAAAATTGGGAAATATTAAGGGTTGATAGCCTTGCTGTATAAAAGCTTATGAAATGAGCATATAATAATTTTACTTATTATTTTGATGAAACATACCATACGTTCTCCATTAATACTTTGTATTGGTTGTCATCTTGTAGAGAAAATTGTTTGGCATATGCTTTTTGCACTCATTGTTATTCAGCTGTGATTTCATTTTAACTCTGGTTATACCACTTCTAATGATTTACAGGCCACTAGAGGAAGCACTGCTGCTAAACTTGGGGTCCCTAAGGTTTCAAAACCAGTGGCTCTGGCTTTTATGAAGAGAACTCTTGGTAGATTTAGAAGATTTGAAGATACAGGCAAATGTTGCTTTAGCGAAACCGTGCTTCGAGATGTAATTTGTGCAACACCTCCTTATGGACAGGACAGACATATCATGATTGGCATCAATTCGGCAATCAAGAAGAATCTGCATTCCGAAACTCCTTGTTCTCAGCATGATAATGGAGCATCAGGTTTTACTCTTTGTCTGATTATTGTTTGCAGGGAATATAATTACTGTTCTGTGATGCTTTACCCTTTGCCTTTCGGGATTCTGGAAGGCAGTTTTTTTTGGCTAAAATAAAAACTTTGCTTGCTCAAGTTGCAGATTCTTTCCCCATTAGTCAAGAACAGCATGATTGTCGCAGTGATAAACTTGCCATGGGGACGTCTGATGCATTTGATACCCTTTCTCACAGTTGCGATCGGGATTTATCTAAATCAGGAAGGGTATTTAACAAAGGGAAGAAGAAGGAAGTGCTGCTTGACGATGTAGGTGGTAATGGTTCATTCCGAGCCGCATCGTCTCTTAATAAGATACTGCCAGGTGGAGCCAAAGGAAAAAGAACTGAGAGAGAAAGGGACAGAGATGCGTCAGCTAAGAATTCTGTCTCCAAATCTGGTCGAGCATCACAGACCAGCATCAAAGGTGACCGGAAGACAAAATCAAAGACCAAGCAGAAGACAGCTCAGCTATCAACTCCAGATGGAAATGTTAACAAATTCAAAGAAACAGGTAGCAATAAGAAACATGAAACAGGAACAACATCAAATGATGGTCATCCTCGAAATTTATCTATTGAAAACAGGGATAGAACAGATATTACAGCCTTTGGATCTTTGGAATTAGATGTGACCGAAGATTTGGGTGACCACCAAGATCTTAATATGTTACTAAACTTTGACGTTGAAAATGAGTTAGGTGGCCTTGAAATTCCTACAGAAGGCCTGGAGATACCCATGGATGACCTCTCAGATTTAAATATGTTCCTCTAAGGATCGCGTTTATGTAGCATTTCTTGGATGAAGATGTTAAGTGGTAGGTTGTTGCGTGGAACCAATATGCTTCTCTGATTTGTATGGCAAAGTTGGGCATGTAATTAATTATCTTTTCTGTATATCGGTGGGTAAGTTAAAAAGAAAAAGAAAAAGGAAACAAATTTTGTCTACGAGGTCAGTTTTAGTTTTAACTAAGTATAGTTCTCATGGAGCATTATTTTATTTACCAATTGGTATTTGGACCAATCTAAAATTTCGAAACACTCCTATTTTGTAAGTTTCTCTTCGCTATGTACATAAACATTATACTGCTTTGCTGTGCTCGCTCAAATATTGACCACAGTACAATTTTGGTGCTTTGGCCTTAGCTCTAAGCTACGTGGTATTTAATGGATTTCAGACAAAAAACAAAAAAAGAAATTCCCTGCAGTTAAGGTTTCTGCAACATTCTCTTGATTCTTAGGCTACCTTCATTTTATTAAATGCTCCTACGTAACAGTTTAAGATACCCAAAATTCTTTAAACATTACATACCAGTTTAAGATACCCCGAATTCCCAGAAAACACGAACTATTTTATTTGATATCAGGAAAATGGTGCCACAAAGGGTTCCGCAAACAAGACAATAAATAGATTTACAAATCATTCCTTGCATTTCTAATTGATATACATTAAATGATGCTAACCACCACGTTTATATGCTTCTGCGCTACTGGTTGTCATGAAGGATTCACCACAACCACACTGTCCTTTAGAGTTGGGATTGATGAAGATGAACTCAGATCTGTTAAAATTTTTTTTGATCAAATCACAGTCTGATAGTAACTGATTAATCCAACGAGAATAAACTGTTATCTTGAAGTGGAAAAAAAAAGACTAGCCTTCAATTATTTCTAGGCTATTGAATCACAATCACTAGCATAGTTTGTTCGCATAGGTTGATCGATAAGAGAGGCGAAGCAACTCATACCTGAGCTTGTCATCCACAAAATCCATCTTCGTTCCTATGACATGCATCAACGCCTTTGGATCAACTAGTATCTTCACACCCTTATCTTCAACCAACTCGTCAAACTTCCCTTTCTCATCTGAAAAGAAATGAAGAAATAATTTCGAAGCAAGTACTTCTCTTTACTCGAAAGAGAGATATGTAGAATAGACCAAATAGATAGTGCACCTTTCCCAATAGGGGGAAAGAAAGATTGATCTATAAAGTGCTACTTTGGATTTTCAAGTTGAGAATTGAAAACAGCCTTTCATACACAAATGCTGAAGCATTTACCACCCCCAATCATTTAACTAACTGTTACATCCACAGCCATCATTATTACCAGAATAATATCACAGGATTCGTAAGCATATACATGGAATCACAATGATTAAGGTTTATGCAATTGGGGAACTGATGCAGGAATTGAAATTACTGTTTTTCCAATACAAAATAATTATGAACGTAAGAAATTTCTCATCCCAAAACATTAATTTTGCTATATTTTTCTAATTAGACTAAATTCATCATATTTTCCTACTTAGACCAGGTTTCCTTTTCACTTTTAGAGAGAAGAGTCATGTTTCTTCTACTTATCCTCAACTCAAGTTGAACTGAACCGAGTTTGAGGAAGAATTAGAATCAACTTATTATGAAGATGGTGAAGAGATGGAGAACAATGAAGTTTAGTTGGCAAAAGGAGAGTACTTAGTGATACAGCGAACAATACAACAACAATGTACAAGGACAAGGAGGTTTGGAGATATTGTATTTTTCGAACATGAAATGTTAAGTAATGCGTGTGATCTTGTTATTGATGGAGGTCGCATGAAATTTCAAAAGAGGTCATAGACAAGTTAAAGATTCAACTGACTGAACTTATGATTGAAGCTCAGTTTCATAGATTCCCTTGTTAAAACTGAAATTATTGAATATGCATCAATCAAGGCATGGCACTTCATATCAAAGTTTTTTCATTAAAGAGGAACTGAAATTATTGAATATGAATCAATCAAGGCATGGCAATTCATATCAAAGATTTTTCATCAAAGAGGCTTAGCAAACAAACCACTGAAAGCTGTTGGACTGTTGAAGATTAGCTGAATATCAAGATTAACTTGGTGAAGCCAAGCTCTTTTTGGAATCGAGTAGATTGATATAGGAGCTGAAAATACTGTTATTTTAATACAAAATTGTTATGGACAGATTTAACTATTAGTTTTGTATATTTTCTTACTGTTATGCTGAACATACAATATTTAATTTCTTGTCCAAAAAGATCTGTTCTGTTATATTTTCTTAATTAGATTTAGGTGAGAATCGGTTTCCTTTTCATAGTTGTCATATATTAGGCGAACTGTAATTTGAGGGATTGACTTTACAAAATAGGAAGCTAATGGATTAATTAGAATAAAAAATTTCCTCTAAAGCATGACTAAGCTCTGTGAACATATAGGCTGCTTGTATCAATGAAATATAAGAAGTAAAACACTCTTTTACATGATATGTTTGTCAAGCACTTAAGATGAAGGAGAATCAGATGGGGCAACTCCTGTCTAAACTTTGTAGACATAAATTTCACTTGCAGAATGGATACTTTGTGAGCTCACAAAAACTTGAGCTCACCTGACAAACTTATTCATAGCAGTATGAAGAGTATCAGGGACAAAACATGTATGAGCTTATCATGATCACTGAACAAACCAATTAAAGAGCATAAGGCCAATTAAAATTACTATTGAAGGAATTCATGATGTGAAAACTGGACTAATGTGCTCGACGGGCTGCAAGAACCTAGACTTAAACAATCAGATACTAGGTAGAGAGGAGGTAATGTTCTATACGATTCTTAGACCCGAAGGGACATGTGGACAAGAAACAACAGTTGAGAAAAAATTCCTCAGTAACTCTCAAAAATAACATGGTTGAAACAACAAAAATTGTATGGAATTATGAGCTGACCTGCATAGTTAAGTGTGTAGGATAAGCCATTGCAGCCACGAGCCTTGACTCCAAGTCGAAGGAAAGGGCGGTTGCGTTGGCGAAGAAGTTGCCTTATTCTAGAAGCTGCAGTTTCTGTCAAGTCTAACACTTGTCGCTGCCCACTCACTCCCACTTTCTCCGCCATCATTTTACACGCCCACGAAATCACCATATCGAAACAACCCCCCAATTTAACCTCTTTTCTTCTGAATCCAAGGAAATAATAATTGCAAAATAGAATCAGAAAACCAGTAGCTAGCTTTGTTAGTCGGAAGGACATACCTCTCAAACACAAATAAGAAGCCAACCTAGCTGTGTGGTTGATCAGCCTAGGAGGATGCTTACAAGAAATATGGTATGAAAAAAATTGCAGAATCTTTTCGAAGACAAAAAACCTATGATGTTTTAGTGGAGAGGGTAAAGATGAAAATCAGAGAGCAGCTCCTGCTATGCAAGCAAGTGCAGGATCACTCAGAAAGAATAGCCTAATCCTGGAAAATCAGGTAAATAAGGAAGACTCACTAGATACTAGGGACTCCAGTATACTACGAAAGGAAAAAGAGTTAGATTCAACATTTATATACAACAACAAGGAATTGAATCTATCACATGATATTCAATTGTTTTAATCTAGAAGGCTTTACAAATTGGACTCACCGAATTTGAAGCGGAGGAAAAGGCCTAGCCGTAGACACTGGGAAAAGACGAGCATGCGACACTCTTAATGGCCTGAACAGAAATGACGCAGTCAGATTGTGTGAAGAAGTAAGGAACAGTAAAGAAGTTATTCGCCGACAATCGGAGCCGAAATTGATATGGGGGTTAAGGGTTTTGATCTCAGAACAGGATAATGAGGACAGGTGTGGGGTAAAGGGGGTATGTGTGCTTGTTATGAAAAGGGGACACAACGTTTGGGGAGAAAAGAGTAAATGGAAAACTTACAGGAAGATAAAACGCTATGAACGGAAGGTCTCCTTCTCAGCCGCGCCTCGTTGAACTACCAGAGGAGAACCAGCGAAAGACAGTCTACAAAAACGAAGACAAGGGTAGGCGATCAGAATAATACGTGGGAACAAGTTACAGAAGATGAAATCCAGAAAGTCAGGAGTTAAACTTAGGGAGGAAGTGGATGTTCTGACGACTCACAAACAGAGTGCAACGTCACAAAAGGATGCTAGAAGGGATTCATATCTTCTGTTCCGCCAATCCTTCTACCTATTCTGTGTCGCGACCACTACGTCCACGTTTGGTTAAAAAATGGGACAAGACTTATATTCTGATTTTTTAATATTAAAAATGCTGATTTTTTAATATTAAAAATGCTAAAATCACACAACCGAGTTCATGCACCCATCCCTTCTAATTGTTTGTTCACGCCTGTGACTTCTCTTCTTCAGAATTTAGATGTGAATTTTTTGCTATACAAAATTTTTCATGTTGGGTATTATTTTTACCCCTCCTATAAATTTTATTTATTTAATATAATTATTATCCTTTATTTATTTATTTTATTATTAATTAATTGTTTATACTACTGTGATTTTAATTATAAATTAAATTAAAGTTGTCAT
>JANQBM010000004.1:22843209-22861727 GCA_025594535.1 Erythroxylum domingense
TACCAAACACAAATTTCATGTTTTCAATTTTTCATTACCAAAACACAAAACCATAATCCAAGTTCCAACTGAACCAATAACCAACCACAAATTTCACATTTTTGTTACCATTTACCAACTTCCTCTAACATAAACAATTTACCACAAATAAGTCTTAATTCTCAAACACAAACAATTAACTAACCCACCCAACTTCAAACCGTCTCAATTACCAACAGCTTAAAATCCTTCACAATCTCATTAATTTCATTCCTCAGTCACAACACAAAGACAAACTCACAAATAATTATCAGAAATATTCTAACAAAAATTGAAAAAAAACCCACCTAATAATTATCAAAAATATTCACAATAGGTGTCGGGTCTCAAGTGACTTGGGTCCAGATCTGGGTAATCTGTCGGATGTGGTGGTCCACTGGTGTTGGTGGTCTTTGGAGATGGTGGTTGGTGGCGACAGGTGGAGGCGTGGAGCTGGCGACCCAAGATAGGGGGAGGCGTGGAGCGGGTGAGGTGACGACAACTGGAAGTGACGACGTCGTGTGGTGGAGGAGCAGCCAAGCACCACCGGAGAGCATCGTAAACCATCAGAAGTGTATGAGAGGATGACGACAATGACAAGAGGAGAGGATGAGTCAGTGCCGAAGGAGCGACGAAGTGAAAGAGAGTGAGAGAGAAAATGAAAAAAAATGAAAGGTTGAGAGCGAGAGAGAAGCAGATCTGGTTCGGGGGGTATTATTAGGAATTTTTTTTCAATTTAGTCCTCAACTTTTGAGGATTTATGGTACCGACCCGATACAGTTTGGTATAGTAAATACCGACCGGTGCTGAGTGATAAGGCCCAGTATCGATCGATACTCAGGCCTGATACCATTACAATGAGTACTGTTCTATTTTGTGGCCGGTACCGGCCAGTACAGAATGGTACCCACAAGGTTGTTCCTACGTTCTCCCAATGAATAATCCACCCAGATAAGCTCTGTTTAGTTATCAATAAGTAACGGAGTGACGTGTAATATATTTGTGACTATGGACAATCGGTTGCATCATTTAGTTATATTTTTGTGATTAATATAATTAATGTAACAATTATTTTTCAATATGTTTTTTGTTGAGTTCTCCTAAAGGAAAATTAATTATAGAACCAAGTGGTAAGTGTTGTGATCCATTATAAGATACTAATATTGAGAATAACGTTAAAAGGTAACATTACCATCTATTTCTATTAATTGTGATAGACATGATCAAGTACATCATTAAGTTTATGGTCGTCTATGTAATTATGTTTATATACTGTAGATGAACACAAGTTTGTATATCAAATCGTGTCTATTATAAGTTTTCCTAGATACAGTTAACTACATACTTGTGTAGTCAATCCTATTCATTATTTTTAAGAAAAGATAAGGGTAATGAAGTAATTTTATATAGTTGCAAATAACTTCTCCTATCCATTAAAATGTAGTCCTCGTCATCTTTTGTTTTTAATACATCTTTTAGCGTTGAAGAGAGGAAGAAAGCAAACTAACTAAATTTCTCTTAATTCCTCCAATCCATTGTGTTTTTGATAACTATATAGTAACATAGTTGGTGTATCGATATACACCGAACAATCCAATGTTGACATGTATATAGATGTGGTTTTTGTGGTATTAAATGTGTTCAAATGACCTAGTAAGCAAGGTAAGTAGTAGCAGATAGTAAGGTGTTATTGGTTTGTATTTTTCATGGTATTGGGTAAGAATCTGTATCTTATAGCTTAGTCTGCTGTAGATTTATTAGCAAACATGATTTGATTTTCATGGATTTTACAAGCTATGATAGTTGGTTTGGTGTGGCTTATATGTATGTTTTTATCATAAGAGTCTATAAAAGAAGGAAACTTTATAATTAGAGTACCATCTCCTTTAAGAAAGAAACACAAAGATCACAATTGTAAACAAACATTTTATTAAGAAATATAAGTGATGATGATCTAGTGAAGTTAATTTGAATTTGAAACTTCAAAATCTAGGTTGGGAATGATGTTATTGCTTACAAGATAAGTTATAAGTGGGATAATTTTTATGGCATACCTCACAATTTGATAAGATAGTTATGCACAAAAATAGGTATTCTTTTTTCATAAATGAAAAATTGATTTCTATTACACTATTGTCACCAAAGCAATTATATAAAGATCAACTTCAAATTTATAAGAGTGGGTGTGAGAGTTTAAAGGGAAGAAATGACAATAAAAACTTGGGCATAGTTTAAGCCTTTTGTACAAAGTAAAAACTGAGAGGTAAATATGATTGGAAAGGAATGAGTTTGATAGCGAGAGTAGGATATGTGAGAGATATGTTCTTAGCCAAGTTCCAAATGCTTTTTACTTTGTAGATGAAGGTGTTGATTTAAGGACAAATCAATTTGAGAAGGAGAAATAATGAGAATTAAGTATTGAATCAAGTTACATAAGCTTCTATATAGGATAGGCATGATGAGGGGCTTGGATAGCTTATGAAAGATTTAAATGTCGAAAGAAAGGAACAAGCCTTGCAAAAAAGGTATAAAATATAACTAGGACCGAACTCAAAACTAAATCAATGATGGTCTTTCACTAGGTTTATATACTAAAGAAGCAAAAGAAAATCAATGTCAAAGTTGAACTGGTGATGGGTACAAAATTCATTTTTGTAATGCATAATAAGAGTTTAAGAACAAAATTGGTGATATCTTTAAAAGCTAGATTGGTGGATAACTTATGGTTTTGATAGTTTTAAATTTTCAAAATTGTATTTGGATAGGAATTAATTTATCTTTTAAAGTTATTTATTTCCTAATTAGATTGTGTCAAGGTTATTACTTTCCTTTAGGACTCAAATTCTTAAGATTTTTATGTTCTTAGGCTATGATGGATGTAATTGACAACTTATTTTTTATTTAATCAAATTAGCTTAAAAATGGTTTTCTTTGTCCTTGTTTTTAGAGAAACTCGTGTAGTTTTTCTAACAACTTTCGATCTTATCTACTTTGTTAGTGAAAATCAATCCTAGGATCTTATCACTTATATTTCCTTTCTTTTCTAAAGTGTGGTGATTTATAACTGTAACATCCCATTATCCCATGTTAAGGGTTATGACCCTAGAATATGATACATGAGAGGTTAATGAGAAGTTAGAAAGTGTATTTCATGTTCAAGCATAATATGACATACACACACATGTGAATTTTAATGTTCGCAAATTAAAATGATTGTACATGCATTCATTGACATTTTCCAGGTATAATTGAGTTATAAATGTGATTTTTGATATGAATTGTGGTTTATATGTATTGAAAATTGAATTGGTGTGTATAGGTATTGATTTAGAAATTTTAGTGAAATTTAGAAAATTCCTGAATTTTTGGATAAATTTTGAACTGGGAAAAATGTTAGGTGACAGGACATTTGATAAATGGAAGTAAAATTAAGAGTCAAATGATAGTGAAATTTTTATAAAAGACAATTGGAGTTAATGACCTATGTCATTGAAATTTGGAGACAATTGGGGTAGAAATTGGAGTTGATTGGACTAGCTAAATGAGAGAACCTAGTTTGAACCTATAGGAATTTGACATGTGGCAAGTAACATGCGGCACTTCCCAAGCCATGTCTTAATCCCGCGACCTTTAACTTATTCAAAGACCATTTAATTGTTTTGTTATCTTGCTTTTCTTGTTCTTCTTCATGGCTTTGTTCTTCTTTTCCTCCTCCTTGATAAAAATTTTCTCACCCATCTCCATTCATGTTGAACCTAGCCCTCTCATCTTTCACTTGATACTCTCATCTTGCTTTCTCTTTCATTTTTCACTAAACACCCAACCTTCCACCTTTGAAGGATGATGTACGTAGGTTGTATGGAGAGCTAGGGTTAAGAGAGATCTTGAAGATTTTTAAGATTTTTGAAGATTAATCAAGTAAGTTATGCTTTAATCTTCATGGGTATTGTTAAATGGAACATGTATGATGAAAAATTTGATGATTGATTATGAGTTTTTATATATGTGTTTTAACGTCAATGTAGTGTAGTGATAAAGAGATCATGCTCTAAATTATAGTGAGTTAATGCTATTCATGAATTTTTTGGTGAATGAATCAATTATGATAATGAATTAAGAGATGAATGATGACGAAATAAGGAAGTTGAAGTATGATGATTTGTGTGTGTGTGGATGAAGAGATAAATAGAGTTTTGTCTTACTTGGTGTTAAGATGAATGATAATTCATGAGTTTAAAACCAAAGAAAAGGCTAGTGTACTGTCTTGAAATGAGAAGAAGTAGGATGATAGTTTGGAGATAAGGTAGAGTTGAAAATGAAGTTAAATGTGTGCTGGAATATGTTAGATGGAGTATTTTGCTGAACATGTATCTGTATTTTGGCTATATCTTGATATTTGGATATCCAAATTGGATGGATTTTGATTTAGAGTAAACTAGAAACAAATTTATACCTTTTTCATGAAGGAATCGAATTTTAAATCTGTCCTTAAGAGTCTTGAAATTTGGCTTAAAGTTGAGCATTATGTTTTGTCGAGGTATGAGAATAGTTTGTAGTGTTTTGATTATAACGTGTATGATACTAAACTAAAATGCATGAATTTGATGTCATTAGAAACTTAAGAAATATAGGAACATTTTATTAGAAGAAGGTGTTGCCTAAAAATCTCATTTTCTAGGTCATAATGGTCATACAAAACTGATCTAAAAATCTGTCCTAAGAAAAACTGAAAAAAACTGCAGGATAAGTGGGAGAATTATTTCTGTCACGATCGTGTCAGGGGATGCCACAATCGTGGGTAGTGATTTTTCATGGAAATGTTTTTATTATTCAATGGCTGAACCAATTAAGTATGAGGTATATATCTATGATGCTTTTGGATTTAATTGGGGCTTAAAAGGAACATAATTTTGATGTTGGAAAGGTTGGTTAAATGTGTGATAAGTTTTTACTAATTTTGATGTTATACTTTAAGGAAAAGGTTGTTAGATGGCAGTGAATCTAATGTGAAATGTTATATTGTTAAATGAGGACATAACATAATGAATGAATTATTTGATGCTTTATGAATGAGATATACTATGGAAAGAGATAGGATTTCATGAATGATGAAATTAAGTTAAAATTGATGAATCAAATGAGTTGAATTTTTGGGAGTTAATGTAATCAATATGGTAGCTGAATTAGTACGAAATGAGGTCGTATTGGAGGAGGCAAATTTGGAAAAAAATTTGGTGTGAAATGGATGTGAGGAGATGTGTTGAATTCGTGCAGAAAAGAAGGAAGAAAAGGCAGGGCACGATCGTAGCCCTCACCCCATGATCGTGGCTTGATAGAATACGTTTCTGTTATGATCATGGCCCTGAACAAAAAGAGTTTCTGTCACAATCATGGCTGGTCCTATATAGAAAAAAGTTGTCTTTTGAGTACAATATGAACCAATTAATGCTATGGTATTCCCATATAAGGTATTTAGGCTCAAATGAGTTCTTGAATGAACCTAGTTGATGTTGAATGAGGTGATTAAGTGGAAAAAGAGTATTAAAGATTAAAGAATGATTAAAAGGTGTTGTTAATGATTATAAGATGTGTATTAAGGAAAAAATACCCGAGAATTTGTCATTGAACATGCATTATACATGATATGTATACATGTGCTTATGATCGAGTATTAATTAGAATTTGCAAAGTAGTAATGGTAAATGTATATGTTTGCATATTATAGAAGAGCATATTGAGCGACCGCTTCTAGACGTTGTCGGGACTTCAAGGCAATAAGCTAACATGAACAAACTGTGAGTAACCTAAGATGGCCTCACTATGAAAGTTTGTTTATTTAATTATGTATTAAATTATTATGTGATGTGTATGCACTAATTCCAGGCCTTGAATGTCCGAGATGTTTGATGATTGATTACCATATTTGGAAGTGCTCATTGTATATGAATGTGATGAAATAAGTGATACTCAACTTGTATGTTGAATGCCGGACCTAAAGTCCGATGACAAATATGAATAAGAAAGAGAATATGAATGTGACTGAACGAGCATGATTGATTGAATATATGTGGTGCACACCATTACATGAATGTATGAAAGATAAAGACAGTTGTGATCGGAGTTGCCAGTAAAAAAGTGCTTAAAGCTTAGACATTTGTGGTAAGAGCCTAAGGCTCAATGTATAAAGAGCCCTATATCCCCAATGGATAAGGGACAGTATGATAGAGTCCGGTATTCACAACGGACACGGGACAGTGAAAAAAGCACTCGATCATAATAAAGAAATAAATGAATGTGAGTCTCATGAACATTGCATATACGTATGATGTATATATTTTTGAATGATTGCAATTTATTATTAAATTATGTTGAATGAGAAATGTGAAAATTATGTACAACGTGTATTGCGATGCTTTATGTTGGTAAATGAAATAATGTGAATTATGTGAATTATGTGACTTATATGATTATTTTGAATTGATTTGTTATGTGATATGGGTGAACTATTGAGGATGGTTACTCAACTGAGTTCACAAAACTCAACCAAATTGTAACGTTGATATTTATAGGTTCGAAAGAGCGACGACTTAGCTTATAAGACTGTTTAGAAGAGATTTTGCACAACTTTTGGATAGAGGACATGGCTTAAAGATCTGTCAACTAGACTGAAGGACTTGGACTAAAATTTTTGTAAAATTCCTTATGAATGTAGCATGTTTTGTAGACAGAGTTGTAGACTCTGATAGGATGTTGATATTGTACATATATGGATGACTTGTAAAGTTACAATGCACATATTGTTTATGGAATGAAATGAGGAATTTAGGGTTTAAAATTATTATGATATTTATAGTTTTAATTATAATGCCGTGAGTTATGTGGAAGTGATGTAGTTGGCACACTGCTTCCGTCGACATGTGCTCGAAAGTTTGAAGGGCATACGTGTACGTGTCAGATGGGGTGAGGTGCCACAATATCTTTCTTATTGGATTTTTATGGTCATATTCTTGAATCAACCTATTTGATAAAATTATCCTTGTCCCTATTCTTATTGATATGAAATCTCACTAGACGTATTGGTGAGGATTATAAAAACTACATCACATAACACTTCATCCTTATATCTCCTAATTAAGAAAGAACCATCACATGTTTTATTACCCTAACCTTACCTCTCTCATTTAACTATTTTAGGTTGTATGGTTAGTGTGTTTTATGGTTGACAATCCTAACTTCTTCACTAATTCCACACTAGTCATATTAGCACATCTCTCTTCATTTATGATTATGTTACACACCTAATATTTGATGGAATATCTAGTATGAAAAAGTTTTTCCCATTGTTTATTTACTTTATCCTCTCTTATTTACATGCTCAACACCCTCTTAGTGACCAACATCCTTCCCACCTCAGGTCTCTCAATACATTCATTATTATTAGCATCCTCCAAGTTCGACATTTCATCCTCCACCTTTTATTTACTTTTGAACATATATTCTCCATCCTCCTTTATCATCATTACTATCCTTTTGAGGTGCCGATCCCTCGAGGAGTTAGTGAACTAATTGAATTCTAAGTATTCTGCTTAAAGGATAATTAAAATGGGAAGAAAACTAAATAAAAAAGTAAATAAGCGAATATGGATTAATTAAAAATAAAATTGTAAACTTAACGCAAAAAATCAAAATTGGGGACCACTAATGAACAATCAAAAATCATACAAGGAAGACTAGCTAATTATGAGAAGGAGAATTTATCCTATCATCAAATGCTAACATGATTACTTTTGGTTTATACGGTATCGGTCCTAGATTTTCAAAGGGTTGATTACTATCTCTTGAGTTATAATCATTAAACCCTAAATCATAACCCCTAATTGAGTTATGGAATTTGCAATATCCCAATTAACAAAAATCTCACACCTCCAATTAGATCTTGAGCCCTTTAATAGGCTATCGTGTCCTCACACGAGATCTCTCTTTGTATAAATTAAATATTTGATTACTTGGGGTGATCTTTTAAATTGTTTAACTCTTATTAACCAATCTATTCATTTTGTTATCGGTTCACTCTATCAATTTGTTATCGAAGCATGCAAATACAATAAATAATCACAATACCCAATGTATTAACATCAAAAGAAATCACATTAACATTGATTCAAGAATAAATACCTAAAGGAGTTTAGAATATCATCATCAAACCCAAATCCATCACTTTCAAATCCATCTCATACATTTAAAAGAAAGAATAACAAAAATAAAATGAAAGTGTCAATTGGAAGGGTCCGGATGGATCAGGAAGATAGCAGCAATAGCAACGCTTCTTCTGCCCTCTTCCTTTCTCTTATTCTCTCCTCTTCTTCTTCTTCCTTAGATCTTTCCAAATGTAGCAAGTGGAGGCACACCAAAATTAGGTTCTTCCCCTTCTCTCTATAGTCTTTTCTATTTAGGATTAAAAATAGGTTTGACCTAGGTTCAAAAAGTTTAAATACCCCTCAAAAAGTTAAGTTTAAAAGTCAGTCTACGTCTGCTGTCATACAGGCCACGATCGTGGTAAGCTAAAATGCTCTCTATCATGATCGTGGCAAGCTAAAATGCTTTTTATCATGATTGTAGTCTCGACCTGATGAATGGGCCTCTGTGCAATCGTGGCCTTGAGTCTTCCTTTAGGCTTCCTCTGAATCTCCTCCATTCTTCGATATCTGTTTCAAACACTAACAAATACATCAAGACACCTCAAATATAAAAAATTAAAGCTCAGTAGCATGATCTAACCCGCATAATACTCAAAACACAAATATCTAACCAACTAACACAATTCTAAACCTAAATATACATGAACCAATTAATTAACCATTAAAAACATACTAAAATGCTTGCTAAAATATCATGCAACCTACAACTATCATACAGTATCAATCAATTGTACTTTAACCATAAAAGACCAAGCTTTATTACATCAATTATATATTCTCTACTTGATTCTAGTTATTAAGGCTAATAAATTGAAAAAACTTAAATTCTTATGAGAAATTGGAATTCCTAAGTTAATAGAAGACCTTTGTCCTTAAAGCTAGTGATATCAGAGAATTAATCATTAAGATGAGTTGCAAAAGTGTAAATGAAGAAGTAGCTTTTCTCCTTATTCATAAATAGACTAGAAATAGTATGAATCCTAAGTACACAAATTATCTATAAATAGAAATAAAGAATTGAGGACTTGCTATCCAATAGTATAACATGACTTCTATACCTATGTTAACCAACAGTGCAATAACCCAGGTTCCAAAACTTATTGAGGGTTAGAATCTTAGACTATTGAGTCATATCATTTGAGAATTTATGAAGTGTATTTCATTCATATGCATAATATTTGCATAAACATATGAATCATGATTTAGTAAACATTGCCAAGATTGTATGTGCGCTCAATTGACATATTCAGGGATATGAAAGGTTTAAAATGATCATGAAGTGAATTGTGTATTGCTTATGTCTTGAATTTTGGTTTGGTGGATTATAATTAGTAAATTTGAAATTAATTATTACAATTGGAAAATTGATGAATTAAAATGTGCATTTATTTTAGGAAAAATGTCAAATTGAAATATGAAAATTTAGGATGACTAAGCCTATGGAATAAGTTACACATGGCAGTAGAATTAAGTGACATTTATCATAGAAAATTAAGTGACAAATGGCAGCAGTGATTGAGTGACAAAAGGCCTAGGATATTGGTGACATTTGGCAACTTATATATGGGAAAAATGGAATGCAGACATAGGTGACAAATGTCATTATGAAATGGTGACACCTAGCACATCATAAATTAAGCTAATACAGAAATTGTTTCTTCTATCTTCTTTCTTCTTGTTCCCTCTCACCACCGAAACACACAAACACCCTCATAGCTCTGAAATTTTGCTTCAATTCTGTCCATTACCACCTCAAAACTTTGGTCAAAAATCTTCGTAAAGATAGCTTTAGAGGTAGAATATTGTTACATTTTGTTGTCTTCTTCTTGTTATTGTCGAAACCACTATACTCCCTCACTGTTCTTGAAATGTTCTTGCATGCATGTGAGGCTAAGCAAGCTTGACATTTAGAGGTGGCATTCAAGCTAATCAAGTAAGTGAAATGCTGACCTATTGTAGTATATATTAGCAGCATTTTTATTATGACTGAATAGGGATAGATTGAATGTGGAATTGGTGTTGAAGATGTGCTGGAAAATGGAGAATGAACGGGTACCTTTATATTATGTTTTTGCATGTACGAAAATAGTAGTTTATGGGCTGATGAATGGACGATTTAATTTGGGATTTGAACTATAATTGATGAGGAACTCATGCTAAAGATAGGGGTTATTAAGGTGTTTTCGAATCTGGAAAATTAGAGTTGTAGATGTGTTTGTAAAATAGTGACTGTTAGTGACATAAGTGAGCATAATATTGTAAGCCTTAGTGTAACCAATATGGAAGTTAAATTAACCTGAAATGAAGTAACCTTAAAGGACATGAAATCTGGAAAATTTCAGGTGTTAGTGATGTCTCTAAGCTTGTAAAATTCGTGAAGTATTGAAAATAGTAAAGTTACACACATTAGTGATGTTGATGACAAATTCTAGAATTTTAATTTCAGCCTTGTATACATGTCGAACCAGCTAAGAAATTTCACTCTAAATTGGTGTATTTGGACTTGATTAAAGCTAGGAATGATCCTAGATTGTTTCTTGATTAATTGGTTAAGAGCTTGATAAGTTTATGTAGTTAATTGATGTCATAACCTCAAGAATGGACTGTTTTGATGTGGTTGAGTTCAAATTTGGAAATTATGATTTGTTAAGGAAATAAATGAATTATTTTAATAAAAACATGATCTTAAGGACATGAGTAATGTGTATAAGGTATGGATTAATAAGCATTGAAGAACATGAAGTAATTATGAATGAGAATTGGGTAAATTATGAGTATATAATGCTGAAAAAAGTTTGGTGAATGTATAGATCTAGCTTACTAAAATTCCAGCTTTAAAGTAACAATTTTGTGTGTGTTATAAGAGGCATTTTGATCACGAAAATGTTCAAGGATAAGTGTAAAGTATGTTTGATGAATTTGGAGTAAATCAAGCTAACTTAAAGGTACAAACCTGATTGCAAAATGGTAATATACAAAATATAATGTTTGAATGGTCTTAGGGTGTATAAGCACAAACTAAATAGTCAAGATCTATGTATAAGAATACATACTAGAAAAGTCAATTGAGCCTACATTGAACATGAAACATATAAATGTGCATGACTGAATATTCACTTGATTGAATAACTTAGTAATATATGAACTATGTATGTATTGCATGACTTTAAACGCATAAGTTGATCGCCAGCATCCAGATATTGTCGGATCATTAAGGCAATAGCTTATATGGGGCTTACTGTGAGTTAACCTAGATGTTTCTTATTATAATTGAATTGTTTTTGGTTAGCTTTCAATTATTGAACGATTACTTATATGATTGCTACGATTCTAAACATTGTTGGTCCGAGGAGTTTGATACTTGGGACTGTATATAGAAGTGTTTTCAAATTGTATGTGTAATATAGAATGTGTACTTAACTGATTGTTGAATGCTGGACTCAGGTCTGAAGAATGTGATAAATGACATGAACACATTGAATGAAAAGTATTGATAGCATATTATGTGAATTGATGCATTCCATTACATTGACATGCATGATCAGATAAAGGAGTTGTGACTGGAGTGACCAACATGAAAAAGAGCTTTAAGCTCAGGAATTATGCACAAAGAGCCATAGGCTCAGTTAATAATGAGCCAAGTATCCACTATGGATACAGAACAGTAAATGAAATAAGCTCAGTATCCACAACAGATATAGGACAGTAAATAAACGCTCAGTTACAACAAAGTAAAATGAAATGGAGTCATGTGTTCATTTGCATATATATAACTTTACATGTATCATATGAATGATTGAGATGAATTAATGGATTGCTCTGAAATAGTGTTATAAAATGTTTGTATACATGTTGCAATTGTACTTGATGAAATATGATAAAATGTGATGTGGGATTTGATACTATATGATGTGTTAAACTTCTTGAAATTGGTTATATACTTGCCTTTGGGTTCTGACTGGAGTGAGCACATCGATGATGTTTCGCTCATTGAGTTCACAAACTCATCAAAATTGCAACGTTGATTTTCAAGTACAAGGGAGTTCTAACTTCCAAAGAAACCATGTAGAATTCTAGTACTGCCATTTTGAGAATAAGAATGGCTCAAAGGTCTGGTCAGTTGATATTTGTGGAGTCTAGTTTAGAATGTTTTTAGTTAGTGTCTCATTTCATGTTGAACATTTTGTATGGAGTATTGAACTCTCAATTGTTATGTAATGTATATAAATGGATTTTGAATTGTAATGATATAATGTAAGTTTGATGTTTGTGAATGAAATGGGGAGAATTGATTATTTGAAATGCTTATGATATACGTGATGCCTTAAATAAGTTCATGTGATTGTTCTAACGTGCCATTCTTATAGGGTATGTTCTCAAATATCCTCTGGTATGTTTGGACATATGCTCTATGGAAGTCGTATTTTACAAACAGCCCAAGGCATATCTTTATGATCTTATCTATCTAGACTTATAATAAATTTTTGAATAAAAAAAAAGAAGTTGAAATGAGTTAAAAAATAATTAATATTTCTAGAAATATCATATAAGATTTCATACTATTTTAATAGATAATTATAATGAGTTGCCTAGGACTTGAACCTAGAACTAGTCAGATAGAATACAAAATGGATTTAAAATAGGTAAAAAAAATCCCTCCCCAAGCCGTGCTTGCATGTTTCGTTGCACACAGCTTTCCTTATGTATACATTTTACTTAACCCTTCTATACAGAATCTTTAAGAAAGTTGAATAATTAGTTGCTCAATCTTTATTCGTAAACTGTATGAGAATTTCATTACAAATTCCATAAAAAAGGTTTGGATAAATAAAATTCATCTTGTCTTTCTTATTCCTAGTTATCAAGAATTTAAACCAAAAATGGATACATCTAATATCCAAATTTTTTCACCCAATACTAGATGTTCGCTAATAAGTACAACATCCTCAAAATTGTAACCTTCCCATGGCATATAAGTTACTAATTCATTTTTGCCTAAGAAGAGCTCGCCACCAACTGTAGCGGCACCATCTGCTAATCATTCGTACCAGTTCTTAAACTAGAACTCTCCTTTTCATTACTCCTTCTGCCTTCACGACAAATGTAACTTTCACTGTAATTGTCACTACCACTTAAAATAGAAATCTCGCAACTCCATCATGTATGATGGAATCATCAAAGATTTGACCTTTTCGAACTTTGTCTGTAACTCACTATAGGCTAGGGAAAGGGAAACAAAGAGCATATGTGTACAAAAGAGATATCCATCAACAAGAAGAAGTAAAAGGATTAAATAGAGGAACTCAATCTCTTCCATCAATATAAATAGCATGTGTATCATTTATAGGAGGTACTATGTTTTTTCTAGTCTTATAGAAAATATTTTAGGTATGACCTTGCAAATGTAGTTATAATAGGAAATTGGTTTCAAGTCTGCCAATGAAACATGATTAGGAATCTTAGGGAATAAAACTTATAAAAGTCTTATTGAATTCCCTCAAAAGTAATCCCTTTTGAAAAAGTTCAACACTGCATCAATCAATAAATTCTTTTTCTGGTTCTATGATTTCTATAAAAAATAGTCCATTGAGTTCATCAGGCCCAACTAATTTTTTAGGTTTCAAGATGAAGACTAGCTTTTTAATATCAATGGAAGAGATTGAAGGAATTTAATATTATAATGAGTAAACTTATCTTGTTAACAACTTTTAGGGTTTTAAAGAAATAGTTGAAAGTAACAAATAAGATTTCATCTTAAGAGAAAATAATTGAACATCTTTTATTTGTAGTGAAGTGATTTTGTTTACATTCTTGTTTACAAGTAAGGATTTGTGAAAATAAAATGTATTCGTATCCCCTTCCTAAATCCATTATATTGTTGATCATTTCTTTAGTATTAAGAATTGTACTTTTAAGGCCTTATCATAGATGCTATTACTTATTGCTCCAAGTGAAAAAGTTGCCTTCATATTTGGGATCAACAAATTAAATGCTTAAGCTACATTTTTCAAGATCATCTATGAAACTCCTAATTTAGACATTGCCTTCTACTTCATGAGGGTTTAAAATGCTATTAAAGTCACCCATATCCAACCAAGGAGAGTAAGAAGAAACTCCAAGTTGATTAATTGATTAATGATAAAGCAATTCAAGGCCCTCATTTTCCCTTCATCATAAGCAGTCATAATGCTTCCATAATGATGAGCATTATGATTGGACAAAATAAACCATCTTTTATGCACAAAATCTAAGTTGTTTAAGGCCTCTTCATTGATCTTAGTCTCCAAAAACCCCATTAAAGAGGTTTTATTAAAGAAATGAAGTCCTTCAATAAGAGCTATTTATTAAGGACATTCAGCCCTCGCACATTCCATCATAAAAAATTATTTAACAAGTGAATTGGAAACTGGGCTCTTTAACCTTTTACTAGTTTTCCTCTTTGCTATAGGGGTGAAACCATATTTTATATCTTAAACCTTATTGCTAGCCATTATTGGAGTGACTTCAGTTTTAAGGGGCGTGATGAGATGGTCAACTTAAGAGGTGTTTGGGCTTTTTATAGACAAATAACTTACCTCAGCCAAAATTTTTCCATCTTTTGGTCCTTTCTTTTTTTGTTGGATTTTCGGGATCCCGCAATCTATTTTAGCATTTTTATCTAATAAATTTCCCCTCCTAAACTTGTCTTTACATTTAAAATTGTATATATCGATGTACTCTTCTCACCCTCCACTTCCTTACCTAGTTCCTTCTCTTAGTGAATTCCAATAAGCTCGTAGGAGAACTTTAACTTTATATGTATGTTAAGTATCTTCGAAGAAAATTTTATTAAAGAATAAGATAACATACTAGTTTTGTGAGGATAAAACTAATGTTGATGAAATTGGTGTTGTATATTATTTAACATTAATACATTTGTACTTAAAATGTTTGACCAGGTTTGTCTACAGTGATTTTGCTTAAAATGTTTGGTATATGCTAGCATGTTTGGTATATGCTAGCATTTAGCCGCTTCCAAAAGCATAAGTAATATGGTAGGTTCTACTGTACAAATTAATGAAAGAAATTAATTTCGAACTTCCTTCACCATATTCTAATTCTTTACATATATCTTATTATATGAAATGGTAGTTTGTTAGCAACTTTTCATTAATTTTGTTACTTAAAAGTGCAATTCTTAGATTTCATCTTATATTTGCATGATTAATATTACATCTATGGTTACGAAAGAAGGAATAATAAATGTTATGTTGGAATTAATATTAATAGGTAGATGTAAACCAATTGGTGAAAGAAAATGTGGACAAGTTCTTATCTTTTATTTATTTATTACATATTGTTTCCAAATATGCAAGAAATATTGACAAGGATTTAGATATTGGCATTGATGCATTTATAGCTAGCTAGGTAAGAGTATTTTTTTGTTCGTATTAGCATTGGTGCATTAAATAATGGCATAATCATTTTGAGTAGAATATATTTCTGGTCATAGTTTTCATTCTTATACTTTAGAACGACTATTAATGATATTATTGAATTAGGGGAAATTATGTTATTTGACTCCAATCATATAGAGATGGCTTTAAGTAGGACATAAGTGGACATTTGGTGGGTTGCACTATATTGTTTATATGTATGTTATAATATAAGATCCATTACATTACACCTAACATAATGAAATATTGATTCAGGCTATAGATACATGTCTTATTACAAGTGCTGCTATATTTGTAAGGTAATACATTGATAAAGTTTCTTAGTTTGTATTTTCTATCTCTTTTGCTAGAGAATTACCAAGCAAAAGAACAAGTGAGAAAAACATTATGCTTATCTCTATTTAACTACATAACTAGTTTTTCCAATTACACATTGTAACTAAGCTGAAATAAAGATATTGAATAACATTTTCAATATGTATATCTATTATTAAACAAAACAACAACTATGGGATTTACCTATGTTATGTTTTAGAATTCTAGTATGGTGATTGGGCACCTAGATAAATTATTATGGTAGGGTCATGTTTATATATTGTGCATACCTTTTATCAGGTAACATACTTTTGTTGACATATATGAATTATAAGGAGTCGGACAAGATTCAGAAGCACCTCTATGGTTAGGTGATGTAAAGTGATTTTAACTCTTTATGCCCTAACTACCTACCTCCTCTAACCAAAATTAAAATTAAAACATGCAAATGAAACATCTTTTAATGATTGTTTTTAATATAAAGATTATATTATGGATTGTTGTTTGATAATTAATATAATTATTCTAGATTTTATATTAATTTATTGTTAAGTGAAATTCAATATGTATTAGTAAGCTTATTGGGTGTATTTAGGTAATTTAATTATGGAATTAATTGGAAAATATTCCATTTTGCTATGGTCCTTTATGAATGGGTAATTTTAAGAATAATTTAAAAGGGAAGTGCATGTAACTAATAAAACAAATCAAATATCCTCGAGTGAAATGTTTTAATACCACTTTTCTAGACTATAAAAACCAAAATTGTATAAAGAAAATATAAATACATGTAATACAAACTATGCTAGGAATTTAGACATCTACTAATATGCCTATTTATAAAGAATACTATTATTCATCTTAGGTAAGTGTTCACCCAAGGTTACACACGCTAAGTTTTACTATTTATAACCTTGGTAATTACCGCAAGCGCTCGGGTCGTTCGTGTGGTACCTAAGGGGTCAATCCCACGAGGAAGGGAACTAGTCCTAAAATCTAATGGCTGCTAAGTTCGCAATACCTAATTAAATAACTACTGCATAAATTAAAATTAATTAAGAATCAAATATGAGAAATTAAAGCACCAAAAGAATGAACAAAATAGCCAGCTCAAACAAATAACTCGAAACTCAACCTAGAAGTGACCAATTGAGAGAAGGGGGAATTAATTTGAAACTAAAGAAAATCTACCCAATTATATAATTTTCGACTTAAAGGGTCTAAACGGTCTTAGGGTCAATTACTCTCTCTTGAGTTATAATTCTTAACCCTAATTAATAATCCCTAATTCAAATTATGGAAATTGTGATCTCTCGATCCACAATTGGTCTAAAACCTAAATTATTTCTAAAGTTATCTATTAACCTACTAGGAATCTATGCTCGATCTGCATTACACGACTCTACTGGTTTGATTCAACTCTCTACCTATCAATTTACCTAACTCTCATTAATCTAAATTGACGATTTTTACTGGCTCACCCTCTTATTTTATTGCCAAGTTATGAAGAATCGAAATTGAACCACAATTAAATCGAAATAAAACACAATCAAATAAATTTTATTAATCTCAAAGATAAAAAACCCGAAGGTGAGTTTAGACAAAAGATCAACACTCAATGATAATATTCCTAATCAATATCCAAATCTCATACATCAATGAAATCAAAATAAAAACTAGAAATACTATTAGAATGGATCTCGGAGGTAGCGATTGCGAGAAACTGCCTGTTCTGAGAAATACGTGGTGTAAAACGTATCTCCGTTCCTCTCTTCCTTCGTCTCCTTCCTCGATTGCTTGATCTCTCTCTAGGGTTCTCTCAGATTTTTGCAGAATCTCGCCTTTTACACACCTCTCTCGGCACTCTAAAGACTGCTGGTGGCTGCTAGGTATTGCTCTATTTATTTTATAGCAGCCTTAGGTCAAACTCGAGTCAAAACGGTCCAAAAAATCACCAAAATTTGAGTTTTTGTGTCAGCCTAATATAGGGCACGATCATGGCCCTGTCTACGACGATCGTGGCTTGCACTTTAACCTTTGTGTCATGATCGTGGCCCCTAGTGCACGATTGTGGGCTGGCTACTATTGGCTCTTCCTCTTCTGTCACGATCATGGCCAATGTGCATGATCATGGTCTATGTCTTTTAGCCCGAAACTCTTTAAATTTCCCGTTCTTCCCTATTTACCCTGTAACACTAGCACACACATCAAGGTACCTCAAAAATATACAAATTAAGCTCAAAGCTTCAAACTAACCTATAAAAACAATTAAACACATAACTAACACTATTGAAACCTAAATACACACTAAACACTCAAATTAGCACCGAGTACTTAACAAATCAAACCCTAAAATACAATGCAATTCACAACTATCAACATCCCCACACTTAAACTGTAACCCCCCATTACCCTAGGATACGCATCGGGACGCCCGTAGGTCATTCCGACACATAACCTAAGATAAGGGAGCGCTACGTGAAATAACTATCGAACTCCACATGGCATCACATACATTAAAAGAATAAGAACCAGTAAATGAAATTCACAA